>DF240373.1:0-123186 GCA_000507305.1 Breviolum minutum Mf 1.05b.01 | reverse complement strand
ACAACAACCACAACCACAACAACAACCACAACAACAGCAACAACCACAACCACAACCACAACCACAACCACAACCACAACCACAACAGTATGAATTCATTGAGGCATAGACGACCTTTAACCTTTAAAAAAATAAAGTTCGTTAAATAAAAAGCTGTTCACCGTTCACCTGAAATGCCAAGTCCATGCTCCCTTTGGTCCCCCCTGCGTAATGGCAGCTGACCACCAGAGACAACTACTTCGCAGTCCTCACAAAATGTCAATCTCAAGGAACAATCCTGAGTAGTTTAAATGTTGGATTGTTCCTATAAATGAATTGAGATATACCTGGTATGTCTCACTTAATGAACTTTTGGGACATACCACAGCAGTTAAAGCAGTTAGATCGTCTGAGACTTCTTAGAAAGATGCATCGAACAGAGTCGATTTTCGAGCCGTTTCTCTATGCAAGGTTTTTACCCAACATTCCAAAAACAGTCTTGGCATCCTTGTCAGCTGCCCACGCGTTGTATATCTTCAGTAAGTCCAGCAAGATCCACTGCGATCACACAAAGCATTCGGTACAAAAAATGGCCATGCAATCACATCAACATACGTACACATATCACACCTTCCTGTTTTTTTACCTCCTGGAAGCTTAAAGAAGATGTGTCTAATTTACTTCCAAACCAGCTACATAGGAGCTGTAAGACCCACACCAAGCTGCTACCCAGGGCCAAGATCAAGATGACACCACTGTGTCCGGAGCAAAGCCATGCCACTACACCAGCCTGTCAGTGTAACGAAACAAGCTGCATCTGAACTTTTGTGAAAAACAGATTTCTACTGAAGAACAATGCGTTTCAACCATCAAGGGCTATCCTTTAGATAATATAAATCTCTAACAACTGCAAAAAAAACACAGTCTTTGACACCCCGGCTCTTCGTTGGCACTGAGTATCCACGCTGTCCCAATCACAGTTGCTATGATGGTATCCAAGGCCGTTGGCACAGGAGGTCTCGGTAGAACAGCTTTCTTTTGGACGGAAAATGGAGGGAACATAAGGAAACGACGTTAACCAAATATACCAGTTACATACCCAAAAAAAATGCTGAATCTTCCATTGCTACAATAGACTACGAGATCGAAACCTGTGAAAGAATGTGCTTTTTTGATCTTTTTGGATGGTATTGCAAGGTTTGGCTCGGCTTGTTCGGTCTAGGTACCCCCTTGGCCGTTCAAGTAGGAAAACCTTAGATCAGTCGGGCCGTGAATGGTTGTGATTGGTCGCATCTTCCTTCTTTGGATCCTCGGTTTGACTGGTGGCGACTACTACTTTCAAGGAACAGGCTTGGCATCGGAAGCTGCGAAGACAGCGGAGAGCAGCCAGGCTTTTCTTGAAGAAGGGTGGCCACTCCCTCAACTATTGGACGAGGAGTGTAAAGAAGGCAATTCGAGTGCTTGCAGGGCACCACGGTTCACACCTGCCAACCGCGTTTCAGATGATGAGTGCGACAGCACTCACAGGTTGGAATTGCCCATGTCTGCCAAATGGGGCGAGAAATGGACCGAACCGGAGTTACTGCAGCAATTGCGGAGTCCACTATACCTCGACGAAATGGTGGCCGCAAGTGAAGAATCGCCAACGGTCTCAGAGCAGGAAACGCAAAGAGGCAGCGGCGAAGAGAAAGGCAGACCCGTTGAATCAGGAGAAGGAGCAGGCGGAGAACACCCTACTGCAACCGTTTGGACCGGGGGAGTCCACGGCGAAGGTACCTTGGGTGACCACAACTCCTACCCGAACAGTTTCAACGGTGATTCCATCAGGACCGATGGAACCAGAGACTCCACCCATGGCAACGAAGGTGGCGACTCTGAAGCAAGTCTTGAAGGAAAAGGGTGTGAACGATTCGACGATCTTGGCACAGCTGGACGACTTGGAGAGTACAACCAAGGAGGTAGTGGCACCCTCTCTATCTCACAAATCTCTCAACCAGCTCCAGAAGGCCGAGAAGAGTTACGAGGCTGTGAAGAAGCAGCTGACGGATCTGGACACCCAGTGGACGGCTTGGCAGGACTACATGGTGAAGAAGTTCGAGGAGCAAGCTGGCCACTACAAAGAGAAGAGAAAGGTGCTGATGGAGAAGTTTGCCGAGGCGAAGACCAAGGTGGCATCTCTACGGCAGGAGATCGAACGTGCAGCGCTGGCGAAGAAGCAGGACACAGTCATCGACGTGGATACCTTCACAGCCCCAGAGGTCTTGGACTTTGGAGGCAGGGTGGAGACAGTCGAAGTCATCCCAGGAATCTCGGACGACGAAGACACCTTCATGGAGAGCGTGGAGAAGAACGCCAGACCTGCAGACGGAGTGAAGGCATCCCCATCAAAAGTGGCTCGCACAAAGTGAGATTTGAGGAAAATATCACGGTGAGCATCTTGGATGAGGAAAATGAGACAACCTTTAATTTCTCAGCTCCCATTGCAAGTTTGGGAGATTGGGACTCGAAACCTTGGGCTCTCTATCCGGGAGCCTATACTTTGCGTGTTGGTCGACCTCTTCTACATGGTGGGGACCATGTCATGGACAGTGAGGCGGTGATCAACTTTGCACATGGACGAGTTCAAGGTGATGGGACCGATGACGGACTACATCCTGAACTTTATCTTGGCCATGGAGATACAGGAGGACGCGGTTCTGGACATCTCCATCTACATGCTTGTGAGTGGGGAAAGGGAAATGACAAAGATGATCCGATTGTGGTCCACACGTTTGGCTTGGAAATTGGTTTTCTTGGCAGGAGGTCAGGGACGATACCTGCCAAGGTGGACAACTGGGATCGTCAATGTCGTGAATTGGTTCGTTCTCTTTGGGAAGAACATTACACAGAGGAGACGATTTTCTTTTTGCCTTCTCCACAGCCGAATCCAGAGGTTGAGGGTAGACCTACGGATGTTTATGTGGTGGTGGATTTTCTTGATCTTGCGCACCCACTTCATGCAGGGAAAGTAGCTTGTTTAGTGGATGTGCAGGGATGGGATGAAGAGACCAATGCAGGCACCAGGTCACTGGAAGCAGCAATGATTCCTGAAAGAGCTACGTGGTATGGCATTGTCGTGGAGCTTCAGTTGCAAGAACTTTGTCGACAGCGTAGTGGCAATCAATGTATTATGAGAATTGGGTTCCAACTTGTCCTTGACGAGTACATGGTTCATGTGCCTGATGAGAGCATGCTGAAGATCAATTACCAGATAGGAGCTGGAGACCCTGAACGTCTTTCGCTTCTACAGATTGGCCAGTCGCTCGCAATCAGGGCGCATCCAGCTGAGGAACCTGCTGAGAAGAGGATGAGACACAGTGCTTCTAGTGGAGGAGACCAAGGAGGCACTGAGGAACTTGAGCATGCTGGAGGTGGTGCACAAGATGGAGGAGCTCCTAGTGGTAGTCGTGATGGGGCAGACGTTTGTGATGACATCACGGACCATACTTTGACTACTAGTGGGCGGACTGCCCACATGTTTCATTTGGCACACGGCTATGTTGTTGGGCTGTTGGATGCAGCTGACCCCGTTCAACGCCATGTCCAAGTCGCTGCAGCTTGGGGTATACCACTTCACGCAGTACAAGGACTACACCCTCTACGTGCTCGACCTACAGACCTTGAAGACGACAAGGAGGCTCTGATTACACGATGGACCCATGACCAGGTTTTCCGTGTATGGGACAATGATGTCCAAGTCTTGCTGGACATTGAAATTGAAAACCGAGATGGAGTACAACCTACTAGGAAGAGATCAGTAAGATGGTGCCGGCGCCAGACTACCAGACTTGGTATTCTACGATGGATTGGCGTTGAGGACTACTGTCGTCGAGAGGCACGTGCTGACTGCCGAATCTGGATCAACAATCGCGAATGGTTACCGAGTGTTGGAGGCGCTCGCATCATGCAGATGGGTGACTATATTCGCATCCACATTCCTTTTAGCCAAGATGGACCTGGTACCACAACTGAATCACGGTTGAGGCAACTTGAGAAGCTCCAACGGAACGACTTTTTTGCTTCCAGTAGTGAAGATGGTACTGAGGATGATGATGATGACCCTGAGGAAGATGACGATAGCGAAAGAAGTGACTCTTCTGGGAGAAGAACGGTCCCGGAACCAGAGCCCCATGAAGTTGGTCAATCTCTACTTCTTTCAGAGCTACTTGAAGATCGTTACCGTCCTACTCAAATTGTGCCACCCAGTCGATCATCAGCGCCAGACAGCATCGATTTTAGTGGTGTCATCTCTTTATTTAGTTGGTTAGATCATGCTTCAGTATTGCCTGAGTGGACATTGCCTGTTGGTGAACAATGGCATGACGCTACTCTCCCATGGCTTGAAGAAGACTGGTGGAGTCTTCAACGTCCAGAAGAGCTGTGGCTATATACGGATGGGTCAAGACAGGAGCAAGGTACTGGTGCGGCTGTTGTACTTTTTGTTCGTTCAGCTCAAGGATGGCATTATGGAGGCTTCTTGGGACAGACCTGTGTACGTCAATGTTCGCACTTCGCAGAGTTACAGGCAATTGCAATGGGAATCCAGTGGGTGTATTCCATCCTCTCTTATTGTGCAGCTATGCATTTGGAGCTCCCCATAGTAACCTTTGCCTATGATGCGACCTCAGCTGGACATAAAGCATTTGGTTATTGGGGAGGTCATGCCTGCGAGGGAGAAGTTGGCAATATTCGAAGTCTATGGCATTTTGTGACTCAGCGCTTTGAATTCGCATGGCACACTGTTCATGTGGTTGCCCATCAGGATGATCCAGGCAATGAGGCAGCCAATACCCTTGCGCAACTTGCAGCGAGTGGAAAAATTTCTGGAAGGGCTAGCTCTGTTTGGGCTGACTATTGCATGCTCACCAATGATCCTTCGATACATTGGCTGTGGGCGCTATGGAAGGAAGAGTGGAAAGAGTATTGGAGAGGCACTGACTTGTGCCTTCCGACTTTACCTACTACGACACCTGATTGCGCTTTGATTGACAGAGTTATGCACAGGACTACAGCCACAACCAGCGATGTTGCAGCCCATGAACTCAGTTGCACATTAGCCACTGCAAATGTTCTGACCCTTTTGCCTGGGAAGAAGGAACTTTTTGAATGTGGGCTACAAGGGACAGCTAGGACCGAGAGCTTGCAGCAGCTGTTTGAAGAAGCCGGGGTTCACATTGTTGGCATCCAGGAATCCCGTATGAGGAAGTTGCCTAAAGCAGAGACTGATCGATACTTTATTCTGGCAGGAGCCGCAAATCCTCAAGGGCATTATGGTACTCAGCTATGGTTTGCGAAGAATTTGAACTTGGCCGCTCATGGTGGTAGTTGTTACTTTCGGAAGTCACACCTGCGTATTGTCCATCAAGATCCTCGGAAGTTAGTTGTGAGTGTGGATGCTCCTTTCTTCAAAGCACTCATCATTTGTGCTCATGGACCTCATGGACAAGTTGGACACGGCGAAAAGACTATGTGGTGGAAGGACCTTGACCGATGTATCCCCCAACGTTATGGAGGTTGGGCTCGGTTTTTTCTGGCTGATGCAAATGCAAGAGTTGGAGACTGCCCTACTCCCTTCATTGGTGATTTTCAAGCTGAAACCCAAGATGAAAACGGGGAGCTCTTGAGTGCCTATGTCCTACAGAATGACCTTTGGCTTCCGAGCACATTTGAGGATTTTCATTCTGGTGATGGTGGTACGTGGTACCATCCTAAATCCACCACATGGGTGCGAGGCGACTTCGTAGGACTCCCAGTTTCCTGGAACCTATCCAGTTGTCAAAGCTGGGTGATGGATGATGTGGATTTGGCTTTGAAACGACAAGATCATCGGCCAGTTGCTGCCAGGATCAAATGGGCCGCAGTAGTGAAATCGGCCAACGACAAAAGCCTTCGTCATATCAACAGTATGCCTGACAGCACGGCGATTATGCAAGATCTAACTGGGGAAGAAAAGGTATACAGCCATCGCCAATTACAAGCTCACCTCCCTACGTGTGACTGGACGATGGACGTTCACACACACACGGCACTTCTACAACAAGGACTTCAACGGTGGGCTGGTCGTCGACAACATCATCGTTTCCGGCTACCTCTACGTAAAGCTATGACTGAATCTACTTGGGCTTTGGTGCAGGAGAAAAGGGACCTCAGGAAGAGCTTTTTCCTCCGTAAGGGAGAATTGCGGCGACGGTTGCTGCGTAGCATCTGGGACCTATGGAGGCATGGCATCTTGGGATGTCATGTGGAAAGCAAGGAAGAAGCCCACGAAGCTGCTCAAGCTTTACATAGACTTCAATTTCTGAGTGCCGCAGTTACCCGAGCTCTACGTCAAGATGATCAACTCTATTTTTCGACACTCTTGGACAACATGGGTGACCCATCGGAGCTTTCTGTCACCACATCTACATGGAAGGCTATCAAATGGGCACTACCAAAAGTCCGACAAAAGAGGAGACAATCACCTCTGCTATTGGCTACTTTGGATGACCAATGGCATGGTCACTTTGCTGCCTTGGAGGCTGGTCAGATGACATCAAATCATCAACTTTTGAGACAATGTGACCACCGCCAACGCTCCAGACCCCGTGGAGGACAAGTCGTTTTGGAGGATCTACCAACTTTGGTGGATGTGGAAGTGTCCTTGAGGCGAATCGAGCCCCACAAAGCACCAGGCCCAGACCGTATTTCGAATGCAGTCTTCAAATACGGAGCACCAACAATCTCCAAATCAGTCCACGACGTCTTCATCAAGTCGGTAGTGTGGGAGATGGAACCGGTCCAGAATAAAGGCGGCCTGATGTTTCCAATACACAAATCCGGCTGTGTTGCAGTGGCCAAGCATTATCGAGGAATAATGCTATTGAACACGATGGCGAAGTGCTTTCACTCCATCCTCAGAAAGCAAGTCATGGACCACCTTACCCCTCTGCGTATGCAGTCACAGCTGGGGGGATTCGCTTACCAACAGGCGCAATTCGGAGCCCAGTGTATTCAGTCGGTGGGGAGGATTTGTGCTGCAAAAGGGCTATCTATGGCTGCCCTCTTCATTGACGTACGTGGTGCCTATCACTATCTCATTCGAGAATTAGTGCTGGGTGTTGAGAGCTTTGAAGATTTAGAGGCGGTGATTACTGCGCTGGAGACCGAGGAGGCGGATGTTCGAGGAGTACGGCAATGGAGCAAGATACCGGGACTTCTGCAACGGATTGGCGCTCGAGAAAAATTGGTCTCTCTTCTACGTGAAGTTCACCAAGACACGTGGGCAGAAATGGCTCATCTGCCTGGAACAATTCGTTCCCGTCGTGGCTCGCGTCCAGGAAGTCCGTTAGCGGACTCCATATATCATTCCTTAATGATGGACGTGCACGTGGAAGTGCATCGAATCCTGGAGGAGGATCCTACTACTTCGCAAGGGTTCAGAGCTGCAGCCCTGTCCGAGTGTGCCATCACATGGGCTGATGATTTATCCATCCCAGTCATTGTGCAAGAGGCTGGGGACTTGGTACCTACGCTGCAGCGGATTACAAGCAAGGTCCATCGAGCTTTTGAGAGGAAAGGGCTTCTTCTCAACATGGCCCGCAACAAGACGGCAGCCGTTTTGAGTTTTCGTGGCCCTTCAGCTCCAGAGATGCGTAGGCAATTCCTCCTTCAACCTCAACCTGGATGCCCAGTTCCTATTAGTTGCCAAAGGGAGGTTTGGCTGCATTTCACAGGCAGCTACAAGCATTTGGGATCTATTTTCTGCGCAGAGGGTCATATGACTCGAGAGGTCCAGGCTCGAATTGGTATGGCTTCAGCTACGTACCAACAACTTCGCAGATCAATCTTCAACAATGGAGCTCTATCAGCCAATGTCAAGCTGCAGCTTCTGGAGGCATTAGTTTTCAGTCAGCTCTTTTATGGTTTGGCTACTTGGAACCAAGTTGGTGATGGGCTACTTCGGAAGATTGAGAGCTTCGTTTTGAAGTGCCAAAGACAAGTGTGTCGGTATCGCCAGGATGGGACGAATGATGAATTTCGGGGGCTCTTTCGGCTCCCCACCGTTGAGACTTGGCTTGCAGCTGCTAGGTTGCAGTATGCGGCTCGAGTCTGGACGGTGGGCCCTGATACCCTCCGGGATCTGTTGACCAGTGAAGACCAGTGTATGACTACTGGCTGGTTACAATCAGTGCGTGCTGACTTGGAATGGTACCAGGATGTGATGGGCTCTCGTTCGTTACTTTTGGAGCCAGAGATTGAGCATGCAGCATGTGTGTGGCGAGAAGAGCCGCGAAGATGGAAGAAGAGTGTCAAGCAAGCCCTTCGTATTGGTGTGATGCAAGAGGCTGTGGCGTCTGATGTCAGAGGATGGCACCATATGATTTTGTCTGCCATCCATCAGTTTGGAGGAGTAGTTGATGGCTTTAGGCCACCCTCAGAAGCTGGAGTTTATCAATGCCACTGTGGGAAGCTATGTCGTTCCCCTCAAGGTCTTGCGGCTCATCAGCGACTTCGACACCAACAACACGGCCTTGAACATCCATATGTAAGTGGCAGCAGCAGACCAGTCTGCCCTGTATGCCAATGTATGCCATAAGTGGCTATGGACGAGAAATCGCCTTCGTTTACATCTGGCCTACATCCCACGTAATGGCCAACCCAATCGATGTTTTCAGGTCTTGCAGCAGAGTGGGTGGCAACCGGATGAGCCTATGGATGGTAAGGATGAAGGCTTCGTGGTTCCCCAGCACCAGAAGGGCATGCGTTTGGATGCGCTACAGTGTGAAGGACCACACCAAGACTTTGGCAGAGCAGTTGACTATGCCATAACTGGTGTGGAGGATGATATACAGAAACTACGAGAGGAAAAGGAGCTCTATGTGAAACCGGATGACATTGAGATCCCCTTTGTCGAGGACATCAGTGGGGCTCTTACACAAGCAACGAATGATTGGTGGCAACAATTCCAGGTAGAGCGTCACGATCCCAGTGGCGATTTTCTACTTGATGCATGGATTGGAGTCTTATTTGAAGATTGTGAGAACGAAGAGGAGAAGCAGTACATGGACGTCGTCTACCGAGGTTGGGGAGAGCACATTCTCCCAGGTCTATGTGAAGATTGGGCAGATGGAGAGGCGGAGCACATTGTTGAGACGATTTTTTACGTTGTTGTCAAGGAGTTCCGATCCTTTGACTTGGAGTCGGAGCTTGGAGTCAAGATGAATCGTCTACGAGCTCTACGGCGACAACGGGAAATCGAAGATGAAGCTGGCCCGCATCGTCCGGTACGCTATGGACCTGAGCACCATCGAGGAGGACGAGGTCTTACCAAGAAGATTGTGAGACGATACGTGGATGAAGATGGGTGGCAGAAGACATGCGACAACCTTCGGTGGCAGCAAGCGGTTCGTGAAAGTACCGTCCCAACGCTGTACCCGGTGATCCATCGTCCTTGTTTTTTGGTTCTACACCTGTTTTCAGGTCGTCGTAGGCATGGAGACCTACATGAGGCTTTGATGACTCTATCGCAGGATCTTGCCTGTGATTTGAAAGTTGTCTCGCTAGACACAGCGGTTGACCGCAGTTGCGGCGACCTTTCTTCCGACAGCTACACGTGGTCGATGGTGGTGCGACTGGCGAAGCAAGGAAGAATATCAGCGGCCATTGCAGGACCGCCTTGTGAAACGTATAGTGAAGCTCGTTTCCATGTTCCGGAAGACTTACCTGCAGAGGATCGTGACAAGTGGCCGCGTCCTCTTCGCTCTGAGGAGAGGCCTTGGGGAGTTGAAGGATTGCGATACCGCGAGATGAAGCAACTCTTGGTTGGCAACCGATTCGGATTGCAGACACTGTGGCTCTTTGTGATGTTGCTGTGCTGTGGAGGGTGTATGCTCATTGAGCACCCGAATCCTACGAGGAAACCGGGACGGGCAGCACTATTCACGATGCCGATTGTCAAACTACTTCTTGAGTTGCCGGAGGTGGTCCTGCATGTGATCTATCAGAGCCATTACGGAGCACGAGCAGTCAAACCCACAGGACTGCTTGCTTTGAGGATTGGTCAGTTCTGGAGATCGATGCAGCCATGGAAGAGCTACACCCCAAAAGAGGAGATCGAGATGAAGATTGGACGATATCGCGACGGGACCTTTCGTACCTCGGAACTCAAAGAGTATCCGAGAGGACTTTCGTGGAGTTTGGCACAGTGTATAGTTGACTCTTTGAAAGTGTCCCTACGAAGTGGCCAGTGGCGTGCAAGCCCTCTTTTAGATGATGATGTCAGTGCGTGGTGTACAAAAGCACTTGACGCTTCGTCAAAAATTTTTGAGGACGCACCAATACTTCCCGATTACCAAGAAAGGTGGTGATCGGTTTCTCTCTTCTCTTCCGTTTTTGTCTAAGGATGCGGAGTTAATTGAGTGCAGGCAGCGAGCATACTGCTCATGTGCGACAATTGGAAAAAATTGGATGGTATTGCTTGCAAAAGTTGGAAATTTCTGTTGTCTTTCCATTCATTCCGGAATCCTCCAAATATCGTCATCTTCGTACATTGAATTTTACACCAAAAAAACTAAAAAACGTCCGCAACGTTTTCGCTTCCGAAACTCAGGTGCCGAAACCTGGCATCAGGTGCCATTTCGCCAAGAATTAGTTCGACCTCAAGCTGTGGGTTTTCCATCACAAAGGGGTTGATTGGTTGGTAAGATGTGTATAATCCTTGGAGGATCATCCCAGGACTTGGAGGTAGTTAGTATATCACTCCCATTTGAAAAAAAGCCATTTGGAAGAAAGGTGATTTGAAAGTGGAAGAACCCGATCCTTAGGGGACTTACTAACCATGGTTATTCATCACTTAACTAAATAAGATGAACCTCCAAGTAGGGTACGTTTTCAGTTTTCCCGGCATTTTTTTGGTTCGGCGAATCCCTTCGGCTGGGACAGTGGCAAGAAAGTTCGGTACCAGATGAGCAAGCAGCTCGACAGGAAACCTACCAAGCCGAAGCATCCGGGATTCATTTTTGACACTCCAACCATCAACCAAAAGATAGACCAATGTATGCATCATGTTTTCAAATGTAACGGAACTACAGAAAATCACAAAAAAGATTTGGTGGCTGGTTCTCAAATTCTGGCATTCGCCATCAATTCCCAACCCTTTCGGCAAGTCGCCTTAGGCTGCAAACATCATGTTTCCAACCCAACACCACCGATTGCTGGAGCACAAACGCAGCAGGGGAATTTTCAAACCTCGCCATGAAATACCAACTGAAAACCGGATGCATAGCATATGCATGGCTAGACACATAAAGAAATCGCTGTTGACAAGAAACCCCTTTTTGGACGGTTGATCGATTTTTTTCCGACACATCCACAGAGGTGATTTTCAAAGGACCCAAGCCCCAAGAAGTAGGCATCAAATGGCACTTTGGCCTATGTAGATTGCTTCCATGGTTCCAAGGGCACGTGGACGTGCTCATCGCCGTTTCAGGATGAGGCAATAATAGTCTGCTTCATCTTCCAGAGATTCCAGCAATAGTTCTGGCACCTCTTGGCACGGCAACCACTACCCCATAGAATTTACGGTATAGTCTTGCTTCACAAGTTGTTGTAAGGAAACCAGGGATACGGGATATACAAAAAGATCAGACAGGTTCAACACAAATTCCATACACTGCTACCTGCAATGAGAAAAGGGAAAAACAAAAAAAAAGTACCCTCCCGGAGTTTAACAGCTCGCCTCTGAAAAGTTACCTTCCGAAATAGGTTGTCTTCCAACCACCATTTTTCAGGGGCGAGCTGTTAAACTTCGGGGGTGTAGAGGTTTCTATCTTCGACATTTCGCCTGCGTCAGCATCTCTTTCAACTCGTTTGATCCAGGAAGATCATGTAAAACCTGAGCTTGGTGGTTTGTCCGTGTTTGTCACATTCTTCTTACCGTTTCGGAGTTTGGGATAATAAATACATCATACATTTTATAAATACATTCGTTCGGTGCTTTCTGGGAGTTCGGAAAAATGCGAAACGCACCAGCCACCAACCACAAGGCATTCTCAGGACAAATCGCCTTCCAAGTTTTCTAAGGAATCGGCCATCCGCGGATCCTTCTCTTGTAAGGTTCGCAACCAGGGTCGCCCCAATGGGTGGCTGATGACCTGAAAAGTATGCAAAAAAGCCCTTGGTCCAAAATTAGGGGTTCAACCTAGAATTCCAGTAATGGAAAATGACCGTGGTTCAACAAGCAAAAGTGGGTACTCTCAAAATTCTGAGTCGGTAGGGTGTGTATCAAAAAAGTGTAGAGATGAGATGGGTTTTGCCGAGTGCCCCCACTACAAGTCCTCCTTCTGACAAGAGTTCCTGCGCCACATGCTTCAACACAGCCACAGGATCATAGAGATTCCCAAAGCACGCATTGAAGACCTCGAGCATTCTTGCCAAAAGTCAAGCAAGAAAAGCGTAAAAGATACGAAGGTCAGAAGATCTACAAACAGAAAAAAACGTCTTCCAGGTGATTCAAAGTGCCCTTTTCATCCCCTAGTTGGAGGACACTTAACCCCTTGAAAGGGTCACTTAACCATCCCAAAAAGGTCACTTTGAATCACCAGGTTCACAAATGTTCATCACTCCGAGGCAGGCACCACACGGTCATATTTTTCCCCACCATGAAAGTGGAGCACATCTTCTTGTACAAACTTCACCTGCGGAAAACCTAAGCGAAAAACCATGGGAAAACAGCCACCAGTCAGACATTCCATTCCACTCCCCCTCCCATCCCCCCAACGAAAACATTAAAATTAAAAAAATCCCCATCCATCCCGAATCCCATCCGCGCAACGTTCCCGTGCGAAGCTCAACATACCAGCAGACAGGTCAACTCCTGTGACTTTGGAAAGATCACAACCAGATTCTTGGAAAAACGGCAGCAAGGCACCTGGCGGCAGCCGGGCTCCGGGGGCTCAACGGGGTCTCAAGGGGCTGGGATGATACCCATACTGATCTTAAGGATCGAGCCTCGCCTGTGCCGGTGCCAACATCCAATAGAGTTGTCCTTAAAACAAACAAAAACACAACGGCACCAATCGGCATTTTGCGGTTGAAAGTACTCCAAGAAAGCCATTTTTTACGACGCAGACGACGACGTAACAGCAACTTCCAATCTGAGCAAATCGGCTTCGGCGCAAGGCGGCAGCTCGTAGCAATTCGCTGCAAGCGCGGAACCACTTTCGGTGGTGTTGCGGTCGCGGAAGCGAAGAAATCCGATTTTTCATCGAAGACCTGGCAAAAAGACGCCATCTTCAACAGTATCTTTGGGTGAGTTATTATCATGCACCAAAATCAACTTGCAAATGTTTTGGATACCGATTTTGGTGATTTTGATTTGGCTTGAAATACTTGAAAAAGCCTGCCGAAAAGATGGACAATTGGCTCCTCTGATCGGATCTCTTTTTTTTCTCTTCCACACAGTCACTCAGTCGGGATGCGTAAAATCATACCACCCCCAACACCATGGATGGTTGGTGTAAAATCCTTCAAATCATGGCCAAATCATATACAACCCTAGGTGATACAACGTTGATGGTTCAAAAAAAAATGCGCACCACCTGAAATTTATTGGAGACCCTGGCCGAGCTGTAGAGGTTGGTAGTATATATGACTACCATATTTCAACTGGTTTGCTGTTCGCCATGTTCCGACCAATTCCTCCACCAAAACCGCCACGGTTGAGCGCCTTCGCCTGATAGATGTTGTGAGCTGAACGTTGCTCTGGCGAGTTTGAGTCCATCCGCACAGCCGAGAGAGATGCAAAGGTCTGGTGCGATCAGTCGGGCAGTCAGAGATCAAACATGCTAGTTATCTTCTGGGAAGCTAACATAGCAATAGAATATCTCCATTTTGAATAGGAAATACATCTTCAATCCGGGTCCATTTTCCATTGCTATGTTAGTTTACCGGAGTGTATTTCATGTTATTTCATGAACTTCTCCAGCTTTCAAAAGCTAAATCCACTCACACTGATCTCATACCTTGCGAGCCATGACTTCAGAGAGAAAGACATCAACTTGGGGTGAATTTGATTTTCGGATCCATGCAATCTGTCAATCTGAAAATCTCAAAAATACACATCCGATGAATTTGCCTGCGGAAGTTGCGGAAAACCATGCTTGGCAGCAGTTAAAGCCTAAGCTCTTGAGTTTCGGACCACCACATGGTGCGTTGTTGCAAAGGGGATCTTCACCAATGCTAAATCAAGAATGTCAACTAGACTTTTTCTCAACAAGTTACCGCACAGGCAACCAAAGCGCGACGAGCAGGAGCCATCGCAGACATCTTGTGGATTTTTGTTTCAATCGACAAACCTCTTCATCGTTCACATGTGTTTGTGTTCCATGGTGGAAACCTTTCTCTTGTTGACATGTAGACATTGCCCCAGTTTTACAGGATTAAACAAAAAGATCAACCACTGCATGATCTGTATGACGAGAGCAACACCCCAGAAACTCCTGTAGACCTGTGAAATCACCTCAGACTCTGTTTTTTTCGCCAGTTGGGTCCAAAATTGCCAGACTCTTCTGAGCAAATATCATTTGTCATTTTGAGTTCCAAAATCCTTCTTTGATTTTTCCTCAGCACTTCTTTTTGTACCACCTTTGTGCATTCGCCATTCTCCGTATTGGTTCATTGTGGTCTGAACTTCGGACTGTGAGTTCCCACATTCTGTGCCGAGTCTGTCGCATTGGATTTCATCTGAAGTCCGAACAGCCTGTTTTCAAGTACTGTGAAAGCCATTCTGGCTTCTTATGGTTTCTCCAATCATGTACAGATGATACTTGGGAAAATAGACCAACGCGTCCACGTGACAAGAAACATCGCGCAAAGCTTATTCTGCAGCTATCAAAAATTGACCTTTTACTCACAAATCCCCCAAAAGGTATGACCTTTTTAATTCCTTATCTGGTGCATCAACCAAGGATTTCCACACGCATCAGAACCGGCCAGAATGCAGTATCAGAATTGTGGGTTTTTGTTAGCCCCAGAAGCAATTCCTCTGAAACACGTCAAAGCGATCAACATCAGAGTTCGAGTTCGCAGTTTAGACTGGATCTGTCAATCAGTCTTCATCAGCAGCCGCAGTCACATCCGCGGTCAAGGTATTCATGGCATCATCAGCCTTCGAAGCATCGACCAGCGAAAACGATGAAAGTGTGATACCGTGAAATGATATGAGCTGTTAAAAAAAGAATCTATCAATCGCTCAGTATCAAAATCATTCATGAGTCAATATATATATATATATATATAACATTGAATACCTTCACCAAGTCTACTACAACTACAACAACAACAGTTACAACAACAACAACAAGAAGAAGAAGCTAAGGTGCCAAAATACGAACATGCCAACATGAACAGCCATCTTCAGGACGCGCCTCAGGACGGAGCATCTCCACACCCACATCATCTCCACCCTCGCCATGCAACTCCATCAACCTCGGCTGGGGGAAGTTGACTCGCAAACACAACAAGGGTGACATATATATACCTTGCTCTAAACAAACATATCCCACCAAACAGCAAGAGTTCGGAAAATCATGGACTCAAAAAAAGTGCCTTTTTTGTAGTGGTTAGGTAGGGGATATTTTTGGGGTGAAAACAAAAATCTTCACCTTTTGGAACATGGCCAGGTTGAGACACTTGGTAATGTCAAACTTGGGCTTCTTCATGATCTTCACCTTTCGAATCATGCAATCCTTGAGAGGGAAGATCGCCTTGCAATGTTTTTCGATCTCCTTTCCGATCACTTCAGGGATCAGCTTTTTCACCTTAGAAAAAAGCCGATGGAAAAAGCAACAAACAAACATTCACCAGGAAAATTCCGGCTATCACGTTCCGTTTGGAAAAAAAAACACTTGGGACCCAATTGTAACCGCGTCCCAAAATCTAGATGTCCAATCTTTTTTCAAAATCAAAAAAAATTGATCCACAAAACTCCGAGTTTTTTTTTGTTCGCGATGGATTGCTTTCAAGATTTTCAGGCCATTTTTTGGGGGGAAACCGAAACCGGGTGACGAGTTCTCGGAGTTGGCATTTGCTGGCCTCCTGCACCAGGGGTGGACAATCCAGACACCAATTTTCAGAGAAGTCAGAGAAGTCATGTTGAGTTTTTAGATAAAAAAAAATCGACTCAAATCTTACTTGGGTGGTTGAGTTTCAACCCATCCCAAAAATATTATATAGTCAAAATGGCTTCATCTTCCCCAATTTTCGGTGTGAAGATAAAAAAAATATTTGAGTTGCCACCTCCCAGTTACCCTCCTGGAAACTAACATATCTACGGTATCCCTTTCCAGTCGGCACTTTTGAGTCCATGATGTTCTTTTTTGGAGGGTAATGATTCTTCTTCAAAAAGTTGGGATTCTTACCTGGGGTCATCACGAAAAAATTCCAGGGGCACCTACTGTAGGTCAAATCATGATGAATCAAACCCAACGAAAATCATCCCCAAAAAAAGAAACGTGACCAATGAGCCGAGTCCTGCGTCATGATCTCACACATCTTGCGGCGGATCTTACGTACTTGGGCCGACTGGGCGTAGCAGTTTCCCTTTGTTTGTTCACGTTGTCGGGCTGTAAAAGCAATGCAAAACCTGAATTCACACAAATGAAGTCCACAAACAGACCATTGAGCAACCATGAAATTGTGAAGGCACAAACACACATCTCATGGATCAAAAACTATGTATAAATGACAACTCTTCTGCCAGTTCGAAGTTAAAACAGTCCAATTTCTTGTCATCTTCTACAAGCACACACCCTTACGCTCGTTGAGAACAAGTGACAAGCGCACCACATAGTTGTCAGTCGTCTTGACATCCACATGGGCTTCAATCAACGTCTGCCACTTCCTGAGTTTTCCTCCAGGCCCCAGGCCGCAGAGGTGGTGCCAATCACTCAATTGGTTCATTTAGGGATCCTTATGATGGATTATGAAATAATCCCCCACATAATTGGGTAGTACCCCATCCCCAAAAAAAAACACACTAAACAGCCAGGAGCTGTTTTTTTTTCATGGCGCTCTTTTTTTGCGTTTTTGTCTTCCAAAATTTCTCCAACTTCCAAGCATCTTGATGAGAGAGCAAATCTTATCACGCGTTAGCTCCATCCCATGAAAGTCTGTCAGGCAGCTCCTTCCTTGGACTTCCTGTCGGCCAGGTCGACTCAATGACTGCGGTGACGGAACTACCCCCCACGCAGGATTCCAGTCACCACCTGTATTATGAACCATTTTTTGAAGGGAATCCCAAACTAAACCTTCACTTGTGACTGTTACTGGGTGGGGGGTAGACCGAACCGATCTCTCACAAAAAGATCATCACCAATACTGTTGATGACTCCAAAATCTGGCTAACCGCCACTTCCATGCAGAAAAATTCCTAAGATAACCTATGAGTTGCGGGACGCCAGATTACCAGCCATCTGAGAGAACCCCAACATAACCCTGGAGCATACCCCAACCATCCCCAAAATGAAAAGGATTTCTTTATAAACTGTTGGTGATTCGGGTCTGGGGTATGTTCTAGGGGTATGTTTGAAATTTCTTAGAACCCATCAACATCATATCAACGATCCCACGACATATCTCTGAAGAAACGAATCCCGTCCTCGATGCAAAGGCGGATTTTCTTGGAGGCCTGATCTTCATCACTATTCAGATCTGCCAAGTTCACCTGCCAAAAAAAAACAACACACAGAAATCCTTTTGGAAAAAAAACATACGTTGGGAAACACAGAAATTATATGCAGCGTTCTTCAAATTGGACGAAATATCTCATCCAAATCTATCCAAATCTGTGAATATAAGACACATAAAATGAAGATCTTCTCTCTCACATCAAAGATTTCTCGCACTCCAAAATCCCACCCGAACAACAATTGCCATTCCGCTACCACCTCCAAGACTCTACCTTTCAACTCTTCTGTCGCAATCTTTGTACCCTGTGTCCTCGAAACCAGGGTTTTACCTCAGCTCAACTAAACCACCATGTGCCACCGAAAAAAAACCAACTCAACCACCCCCAAGCCCACCTGAAATTCCCAAAAAAAAATAAATCTGAGTGTATGGCCGCAGTTGCGCTGAGTGAACCTTAACTTGATGCGGATTCTGGACTCGAAAAAAAAAAAAACGACGACTCAACAAATAAAAGAAAGCAATCAAGTTCATAGCTGCAAACAAGCAACATGCTTGGAGCCTTAATGTCATACCACTCCTTCCTCAAAAATGGATCACCAGCCTTCTTCTTTCCACCTTTCTTACCACCTTTGGTCAAGCGCTTATTCTTTCCAACGGCCATGACCAGGAAGCTCGCTACGAGGGGAAACTCAATGATATTTTGAGCCGAGAAGTCTCGAGATGAAAAAACCGCATGTTCCAAACAATAGGAAATGCTTCCCCACAGCATTTGCATATACAATCGATAATATACGGCAGGCACAGCTCCTCCAACCCAACCATCACCCTTTTTTTCCGAAAAAAAATTGAAATCAATCCGCTCCCTCGGGCCTTTTTGTTTCCCGAAACTGAAATCTACACCCCAGAAAACTTGAAAAATATCGACCCAATTCACCAATTTTTAGGTTCAAATTTTCAAAATGCTAGGTTTTTGGGAGGTGCAAAAGAATTTCCATGAAGTTCTCCAATGACTCCAATGCCATCTTGATGTTTTCTTGTCTCTAAGCCTTTGGCCTTGGGAAGTTGGAAGATTTTCCAAATTCACCCCCGGCCATACAGTGAAACTTCACCAACTCATCGTAAAGCCTTGTGTTGACATGTATCAACAACGGGATCAAATGGAAGTTGTTTCATCATCCTCTGCTGAAGAAACTGAAGTTTAGACTCAGACTCGTAGCACATAAATATGTATGAATATATACATATATATTCAGTTCAAAAAACATCTGAAAGTAAAGGGTCTAACTGCATAACACGATCCTAAAGATTTCCATGTGGATTAAATGACCCTGTGAATTACGGTCATTTGTTTGCTAAGTCCATCACCCTCCAGGCAACAGCACCACAACGAGGACCTTAGATGGCTGTCATGGCACACTTAAAATACGGGACAACATCTGCAACACTACCCTCCAGGGAACTAACATGTCCCACCTGGGGAAAAGAAAAATCATCTTCAAAAGTGCCTTCGGATCCCTTCCACAGCCAGATTTTGCTTACGAACGAAACCCCACACCTCAACAATCTTCCACAATCTAAGTTTCATACAACCGATCTTGCCACCCATCAGAACCTCACGTACCTGACTCGCTGAGAAAGGATGAAAGTCCTTAACAGATGTATCTGCATGGATCTAATCCCAGCAGCCTGTCTGGCGGGAGGCGAAACTCGACCTTGGATGGATGTCTCGAAACTTATGTTGCATTTTTTTTCAGCACCGGATCCAAGATGTTATTTTCTTCAGTTTCCAAGATGTTGCTCGGTGATTGACCAATATCATAGATACCCACTTGTTTGCGAGTGCCCCAGGGCACGCTGTTGATGCTTGTCCTACAGAGTGCATTAAAACCGCCATGCAAAAGCCATGGCATTCCTTGGCCCTACCTTTGATGGTTCAGAACTCATCTCGGGCATATCGTGATGATATATTTTATAATATCGTTTGATATGGCCAAGTATCAATACTTACCTACTTCACACAGTTTTCATGTATCTTTTGAAGCATCCAACAGTTGACACCCCCAAATTCTCCTCGCATGCTCAGAGGCATCAGGCATATGCCGCCTGAACAAAAGGCAGCACATAATGCACATCACAAGGATTCAATTATATACAGAAATAGATATCAAACATTGCTATCAGGTCATTCCTGGCATTGACCCAAATGATGCCTCAGAAAGAGTTGCATGCCCTCTTTGGCATCAATCTTGAAGTGACATTGACCACCTCCAAAAACCCAAGACAACAACAGGCTTCATCTTCCAAACAAACAGTTGAGCCATTGTCCTTCCAAAATTTCACTGTGCATAGTGTGAAGTTCAAGTATGGCATCGCAAGAAGCTGCATTTTGATTGACAAACAACGAAGGTCAGGCAACGACAGTGGCATCTTAGCTTTGGATCGTCCCGTCCCACAGCTGAGTCTCATGCAAGTTAGATCCTCGGTCAGCATACTGTTCAGCAGATTCATTTTTCTAAAGTTGATGCATCCAGAAACAAGCAACCAAGAGTACACGTGGACACGTGCATTTGAGTGACCCTGCCATGATGGATGCTTGTTTTGGGATGCGGCGTGGCCTCACAAAACGACAACAAAAACGCGGTAGTTTTTCCCGAACTCAACATCGAACGACATCGACAACCAAACGGATTTTTGAGGTTCAAACAAACTGAGCACGAATGACATTGCGCTCACACCATCTCGAAAAATGATAGCTCCTTCAACATGTTCACCGATACCTATCCCATCTACATGCAATGAAATGTATGCCGTATGACCAAATGACTCGTAGCAAATGTCGAGGTTGCTAACCATGATGACCATCACAGTCGTCATTAGATGCGGACATCGAGGCACTAGAGATTCAACTGGCAATGGAATGAATGTAGCATGTCGTGAAACATCTCCCAACAAATTGCAATAAATTCTGAGCCGAAAAACTTGCACAAAGTTTTGGTGTTTTTTTGCCTTAAAAATGATCCCGATTCTTCATTCCACAGCATCAGCCTGCAAAAAATCATACAAGTTGCAACAACTTTCAAAATCTGACTGGCGCAAAATCTGAAGGGCGGACCTTTTCACTCCCCTCCACTGTCAAACGCACCAAATTCTTCGTGTTCCTTGCGTATCCCACAAGCACGCTGTACTGAAGTCAGACACGTCCATCAATTTGTCACACATGTGACATGTGCCCAACATTCTTCGGCAGCATTTCAGCTGCCATCCAAATAATTGCGCAGACGGGAACTTGGTAAATGAGAACTGCGCTGGTTCTCTTATAGTGAGGAAGGACAAGGGCCCAAATTTGCGTTTCTAGCTGTACTGAAGTCAGACACGTCCATCAATTTGTCACACATGTGCCCAACATCCTTCCGCAGCATGTCAGCTGCGATCGAAACAACTGCGCGTCGCGTTGCAGACAAGAACGTTCCAGAGAACAGCCCCCACCTTGTACGGTCACTGCACAGGCACAGTTCCTTTGAAATGGCTTGTCTTGTGAAGCCTATAGGAACTGCTGAAATAGGATCATAGGGTAGACAAACAAACCACTCGAAATGGAGCGTTTCTCATTTGCGGGATGTTGAGTCTATGTTGTTTGATTGCTTGACAGTCTGACTGAAGTCTGCACCTACATCAGGCTATGTTGCCACAAACCGGCTCAACATCCTCCTGCATGCCAACTGCATGTCAAACAGTCACCACTATAGATTACAGATCAAACATGGCATGGTCACGACTCTACAGCTCTTGCCTCACTTTCATCTCCGACCTTCTCACTTTCCATCTTCCAACGCAAGACTTCTGTCAGTCTTATCACGCAACGTTTTGGTTTGGGGCATGGCCAGGGACGAGACATCTTGCTCGAAAACCTGCCGAGCTTGCTCCGTCATGTTGGCAAAGGCGGTGATGGGAGCCTTCACGTTGTTCTGGAAGGAATCGAAAATTCCACTCAGCGCATCCTTCTCCTGCCAAGGCAACAACCTAAGCTCAACTTCTGCTGTAGGCTCAAGATAAGTCACTACCAAAAGTCATAAGTCATACCAAAATTCCATTTCGGCCCAGGTGAAGTGGCATACGGTAACTTTGGCCCAACTCCCCCAAATGTCTCCCAAAAAAAAACCAGCCTTCTCCGCAATGTATTCCTGGAAGGCCGTGCGGCAGGAGTCCACGGTGCGGTCAAGGACCAGCCGGCAAGGCTTCAAATCTTTGCAGATGCTTTTCTGGTCCTGCGCCATCAGCTGCCCCCCAACAAAAAGGCTTGGAAATGTCGGGAAACCCATGGGAAAATCCATGGCAACTGTCAACTTCCCATTAATTTGGCAAGGCTGCACGTATATTTGTACTTATCTGCAGGAAAGTGGTATGTCCAAGAAAGAAGTTGTCAAACCATGTGAAATCACGCTGAGCCCAGCCTTCTTCTTGTCTTTCAGCTCGCTCTCCAAAGACTTCAAAGTATCTTCCAAGACGGCTTTCTCTTCTTTCAGATCTTCGACTTTCTGTTCCAAGTCGTCCACAAATTCCCACTCAGGGCTCTCTTCCTCCTCACTAGTGCTGGTGCTGACGTTGCTCCTGGTCGCATTTGCCTTTCTCTTCGATGCTTTCACCTCCTGCTCCTTCAACTTCAACCTCTGGCCAGCCAGATTCGTCACTTGCAAAACAGCTCAAGCTAACGGAAATGGGAATCATTCACGCAAAGCTGAATTTCACTAACCTCGTGACACTTTGACTTGTGCCGAGAAACTCTTCTTTCTTGGCTTGAAGTTCCTTCTTTTTGCTCTTGATTTGCTTTTCCAAGTCCTCCGAACTGCAATCTTCTTGTTCCAAGATCTTCTGCTCCAGGTTCGAAGTCAATTCTTCTTTGGCCTCCTAAAAAAGCACACACCGCACGACGGTTAGCTTTTGCAATCCCGACACAATCCCAAGCAAAGTGAGAAAATCTCAGCGCCTTTACTCGCTCTGCATCAGCATCAATGGCTGCACAGATCTCGTCGGCCGAAATCCCGGCATCGCTCAAGGTTTTCACAATCTCGGCAGCCTAGGTATCACAAAAGACCAAGGGCGTAGATCCTGGAACTGCAACTCAATTTGGTTCAATTCCTTGGGTTGGACGTGGGGGGTTGGTGTTACATAGCGACCATTGCACGACACAAAACGTTGAAAGAATATTCTGGTACGATCAGTCACATAATCGCACCCGTTCCCTAGATATTTTCTTGGTTCAGCAAGCTGTTTTCAATCGTTGAGGGTGCCATACCAGGCCTTACCTGTCTGCCAAGCAGCTTGATCTGAATCCTTGCACTGAAGACTAGCTTCGTATTGCAGCAACTTCACCATATCCTCCTGCGGATTGTTCTTGTACTCCAGGCCGCGCTGCTGCGAAATCGTCTTCAGCGCCACCTGAAATGACTTTTAAAACAGACAAATCTCAGGGGCTTGTGGAACATCCACCCACCTTGACAGCTACCCAAGCAAGAGGATCTCTTTTTTCCACTTCCAAGAAAAATCAAATCTTCCCGCACCTTCGCATTCGAAACCCGATCAGAACGAGGGGCAGGATCTTCAATCTGTTCCTGAACTTAGAGTTGGAAACTCCGTGCTGGGTCAGTTGCTGTGAAAATGTTGACCGTACTCCAGCTACCAAATCATCCGTTCATCTATTTCATACGGTTACTGTCAAAGCTTGCATCGGCCTTCAGCATGCTGGTGAAGTGCACAACATTGCTCACAATGCAGCGCAAGTCCTGAAAACAAAGACCGCACTGAAGAAAACAAGCGGCAAAAAAAAGAAACTTTCAGCCCATGGGGGTAGGCAATAGCTCAGTGATCCTAAACGCCACAACGATGTTCCACTTGGACCACAAAGCAGCGGTCCTCCTCGATCACACTGTTGCGGGACAGTTGATCTTTCATCCTCTGCAAGCTTTCAAGTTGCAAAGTCAACTGGTCCATGTTGGTCGAGCCAAACCGATCTACCAACTGCTTCTGCTTCTCATGAATTCTGTCCGTCTGGGAGAGGTGGGTTGCAGTCATCTTCTGCAAAGCAGAGGACATCTCCTCATAAGCTGGCTTGGACTTCTCAAATTCAGACAGCAAACCTTTGTGTTCAGCTTCACATTTCACAACCTGTTTCTTTAAATCTTCTTCCAACTTGCGAGCATTCTTCAGCGCTGAGTTCAGCTCAACGATCTCCGCCTCCATCTGCTTTCCAAAGGCCTTGAACAAACCCTCCACATGGTCTTTACCAGACTTGCTCTTCGTCTCTGCTTCTTTCGCAGCCTCTTCAAGTCTCTTTGCTTCTTCTTTCAATCGCACTTGCAGAGCCTTCGAGGCATCAGCCTGTCGGGTTCTATACTCTTGCTCTTGGCGCTGAAGCATCGACATGCGCACGTCCAGCAAACACTTTTGCATGTTCACCAGCGCGGTCAATTTCAGGAAGGCTTGGACTAGGTGTTCTGCTTTCACGATCTGCAGCAGTTCAATGCGCTGCTCCACAAACTTGATCACGGTCTGCCCTCCGTTGGCTGCTTTCACCAACGGCTCCAAGGCAGAGTTGATGTCGGGGTTGAAGCCTCTTTCGTCGATGTGCACAAAACATGTGATCATTGACCTCTTCTGCTGTTCCGCACGAGCGAAAATGTTGCTGGCTTTTTCAGCTGCCTGAGGCAGATCATTGGTGTAGCCATCTGACAGGAAGACCACAAAGATCCTGGCAAACTTCGGGTCGTTTTCCACGGCTTTCTCAATCTCATCCCAGGCGCAGACGAAGGAAGTCATACCTGTGCAACCCTCTGCACGCAGCTTGTCTCCAAGCTTCCTGGTAACTGGAGCAGCATTCACAAGGCACTTTGCGACATGGTTGAAGCAAAGAAGGGTGTTTTTGTCTTGAGAGCCAGCACAAGCAGCCCTGAAATCTTCAACGGCCTTTGTTGCCAACTTGAACTGGTTTCCTCTCATGCTCCGCTATTGTCAACTGCAAAGATGATGTGGTTGATGTTGACATGGTCCACATTCAAAGACTGCCGCTGCAAGGATGCAATCTTCTCTTCACATTCTTGCAATGGGCCTCGGCTGTGACTTTCATCTTCTTGCATCTTCTCTTGCAAGTCCTGCAACCGCCGCTTGGTCTCCTCCTTCGCAGCTTTGCAACGGAAGATAAAGTCTTTGGTGGTGTTCTCCTTGTTGTGTTGCAAGGACTGTAACTCTCCTTTCTTGTCCTCCAACATCTGCATGACTCGTTTGGTGTCCTCTGCAGCTGCTTCTTGTCTGATCTTCAAGAAATCCTTTTCAGTCTCTTTGATCTTCAGCACTCCTTCCTTCTCACTCTGCTGCGTCTCCAACTCTTTCTGCTTCTTCTCATGTTCCTTCCACTCTTCCCAAACGCCGGCGATGTCTCCCAAAATGTCTGAGCTGGAGATCTGCCGACTGGCAGCCTGAATAGCCTGCAAAGCAGCATCTCGATGTTCTGGATCACAAAAACTGGACAGTTTCTGCTCCATCTGCTGGAAATTGGCCAACACACGAGTGAGCCCCTCCAACTCTGGCTTGATGCACTTGCTGTTGAATTTCACATTGCAGCCCAGCCCTTCATTGGATCCTGGCGGATAAACAAAATGACCCAACATCATCCCAACATGAGACATCCACGCAAGGAACAAATCAACCCCAGGATATTCTGGGGCCACCACTTTTTCAGCTTCTCCAAAAAAGAGGCATGGTCCGGGAAAAGTGGGCCCAAATCTTCTAGCAAAATGTTTCACCTTTTGGTCGGTCCTGACAAGCCAAACAGCTGGTCGATCCGATGTTTGATCTGCCAAACTGCTTGGACCAACTCTCGACTCAAATGGCCACCCTTCACCACGGTCATGACCAGCTCACATTGGCGCCCTGAGACCATCGGAGAACGGCAGGTGATTAACAAATCCTTTGGGTTTTGGTCACTCCAATTCCGGTATCCACAAGTCAACCTCTCAACATGATCCAAAAGGAAGATGTGTTTGGCATCTGCTTCCAAAATAGATTCTGGGGTTACACCAGCAGCCATAGCAGTGAAGTGGCAGCCAAGTCGCTTTCTCCAGCATCCAAGATGTCCAAGAGCTGTTTCTGGCACTCCGAAGCGGACGAGTCCAAACCACTCATGATGCTCTTCGCACCATCACTCACCTGGGTCGGCGACCGATGCCGAACTTTAGTTTAAACAAAGTTTCCATCATGTATTTCGTGTTCATTCATTTTCCCTTCTGTGGTCTTGGGGTGCCACCCCCAGAAAAGTACAGACCCAACCCAACCCATGCTCTGCAACCCTGAAAAAGTACATGTTGGAAACACTAAACACAAAGGCCAGTCACTGTCTTTCTCAGGAGGCGTGTCTCTCTGTTCACTTCCGGCATATCCTGACATCGCAAAGCCACCATCCTCATCTCCGCAGCGGCTGAGTCCATGTCATTTCGCCGACTGGACATGTCCATGGGGATGTCACTGGTGCTGCTTCCTGCATCGCCAGTGCCAATCTGATCATCCATACCTTGCGCCTCATCCCCAGGCCTTTGAAGATCAGCACCTTCTGGAGCTCCCTCCGATGCACTGAAAACGCAGGACAAGATCGCCATGAGCAAACTGGAATCAAACGGGTCAAGAAGCGAACAAAGCCAAACTTGCTGAAAAGAACCGTCTTCATGCTCAGTTGCAGAAATATTTGGCAGCGACAAGTCATGAAGAGTCCAACTCAGGCTACCTTTGAACTGACCCTATCACAGAAAGTTTCTCCATGTTATCCCGCTTTCGCACCTTTTTTTCATCGCTTGCCCCCGTAAAACTCATCCGGGTTGGGCAAAGCATCTCCTCCAACAGGCATGTCATCGCCTGCTGGAAATCACAGCTTCGTTGCTTCCGACAACGAAACAAAAGTATCTTAAGACCAAAATGCTTGGCATTCCCATGGGATGGGCGATGACCGAAAAAAAATAAATCATGATAAATCCACTTCACCAACCCATGACACCATCCCCGTACTTCCGTAGCAACTCCAAGCCGAAATTGAGCCAAGCCGCAAAGGAAGCCCCGCCAGAGCTCATCAGCACGGTCCTGGTCCTTCAGCAGACCTTCTCGGATCTTCGCGTTGTCGCGGAAACCTGGAGACAGGGGAAATTTGTGGCGTGGTTACCCATGATGGCAACATCTAGCGGTTCATGGTGGTTCATCAGTGCAACAAAATAGACCTGTCCCCCAAAACCGAGTCAAAAACTGACAAGAAACAACAGTACAAATTGCACGTCTTCTAGATGGGTTTTTTGAGGTTCCAACAAACTGAGCACGAGTGACATTGCGCTCAAACCATCTCGAAAAATGATAGCTACTTCAACATGTTCACCGATACCTATCCCATCTACATGCAATGAACCGTGTGCCGTATGACCAAATGACTCGTAGCAAAGGTCGAGGTTGCTAACCATGATGACGATCACAGTCGTCATTAGATGCGGACATCGAGGCACTAGAGATTCAACTGGCAATGGAATGAATGTAGCATGTCGTGAAACATCTCCCAACAAATTGCAATAATCCTGAGCCGAAAAACTTGCACAATGTTTTGGTGTTTTTTTGCCTTAAAAATGATCCCGATTCTTCATTCCACAGCATCAGCCTGCAAAAAATCATGCAACTTTGGAACCAACAAGTTGCAACAACTTCCAGAATCTGAGTGGCGTAAATTTGAAGGGTGGACCTTTAACTCCCCTCCACGGTCAAACGCACCAAATTCTTCGTGTTCCCTATGTATCCCGCAAGCACGACTTTCCAGGCAGTCATTCCGGGTTGGACAACCAAATTTGACCCCGCATGGTCAGTAAACGTCAAAATCGCGCAAAGTGCAACACCAGCAGAAGGAGTGCACAAGAACAAAATGGATAAACACACGCAACCAATACGAATAAGAATCAAATACAAATACAAATGAACACATGCATCACAATAAGAAAAACATATACAAAATGCCAATACAAATGAGTACACGCATCAGAACAAAAAAAGAATCAGAACAACATAAGAATACAAATGAGCACACGCATTAGGAGAAAAAAACTGTAAGATACAAATACAACTGAGCGCACGCAACAGAAAACACTTCTCGCTCATTCGTCTCATGTCAAGGTCGCTGCGGTGCTGCCACCTCTCAACCTACAGTTTCTGATTTAGGTGTGTCTCAATGGTGTAGAACTCCTCAACAAACTCACAGAAATGACTAATGGGTTTTATCTGCGCATTCAAGTCAACGGGAACTTTTGACTGGGAAAAGAAATTCTCTATACACCGTACCGACTGCTAAGTACTCTTCATGAAGCGCCTCCGGCCATTACATACGGGTCCGGATGACACCCCAATTGCTAAAAGAGAAAAAGTGAGCGAACAGTGAATTAATACTGTGACTTAAATAATTTTAATGTATAGAGGAGCTGCCGGTTTAGGCATTATTTTTATATGCATATATGTTTATGTATTTATACGGGTATTGAGCTAATACCTGTATATCGAAAATTTTGAGACACAGAATTTGCCAATAGAGTTTGGTTTGTGCGGAGTTACAAATAAATCTTGCATGCGTTGTGGCCCTTTCTTTGTCCGCATAGTCAGGTTCCGAGTTTCGAGCATATGGTGAAATCTATGCTGTTGGGAAAACCCCCTCTTCGCTCCCTACGAAGGTTCAGTTGCAGCAGCATTTGGGCTCTGGGTTATCATGACGTCGACTGGTCTCTGCCAGACCCAAAATGCTTGTTAGTTGTTGATTCGGTGTGTGCTCCATTCGGTTTGTTATTGGGAGGAGGTGTCCAGACTGGTGATGTGCTTCTTGCGGCCAATGTTGCACCATGTTGGTCTGATGTCGAAAGGCAAATCTTCCTTGAAGAAGATTTTGTTCAGGTGATAGTCTCTCTTGCCACTGTTAAGGTCATGTTCCTGCAAACTTTCCGAATTTCAAATTTTATCCCATAGTGATTGCTTGACCTGGTTCATAATTTAGTTGTGCTATTTGTTGGTGGCTGGGAACTGTCTTCCTTACCATCAAAGAGTTGAATCCCTTGCAAGCCTTGTAGAGAATGCAGCTTGTTAAAGTTTTGCGAACTCTTGTGTACTGAGATGTTTTTACGCCGTCCTGAAGGAGGGCTATTAATTAACACCTTCGCTCACTCCCACACTTGTCCCGTTACGGATGGTAATGCTTTTCAGAGACGTGCATTATGATCACCTTGAAATAGAGAACGGACATCGACAGCGAGGCTGCAGTGATATGGAGGCTGAAAATACCGGGCAAATCCTCACTGAGACTGATCCTCGACACATGGAGTTTGCTCGGAACCCAACTTTTCTGGAGCTCTACGGTGAATTGCCACCTAGACTTGGGTGCAACTCCCAGCGTTCAAACAACAGTTCACTAGAACATTCCTCAATTCACCTTTCCATTCTACCTTTTATACACATTGCACAGCTGGACGCTGTTGTTCTTACTGTGCTAGTTGGCCAGCTGAGCTGTGCTGCACCTCAGGTCTTGCAATTTGGCGACACACTGGGTGGATCATAACTGCACAGCTGCCAGGTGGCCATCAATGGTGCCATATTGAGGTGCCAGCAGGTTGGCCATCAGAGTCCACTCTCTACCCTGACCTTCTTCGTGTTCTGGAGCTCTCCCAACACGGTGCACCATTGAGAGTGCCTCTTGCTAGTCTTTGCTGTGGAAGCTGCAGTCCAGGATGCTCTTGGCGACAAAGCCATACGTACACCCGGTAGCGCAGGGTTTAGCACAGGAATCGCATTGAAGAAGCAATGGATTCATGGTAATGGTCTATGGTAGGTCATCAGCGGACAACCTGACATTCTCTGCTACATGCAATTAAGGAGCTCAGAGGTCACAAGGTGGCCAACGACCACGACAAGGGCAACATTACCCGGTTGCGAACTGACTGGAACCTGGTGCTATTCTCTTGACCCTCTGGTACACAGACTGTGATCAGGCAGTAAAGGCAACGTGCGCTTGGATATGGCAGTTCCTGCTTGGAGGCATATTATGCAAGAGGATGGTGCTGGCTTCAGCTGCTGGCCCCAGACTCTCAGGCCCTCGTGCCAGAGATGACTAACCTACATCACCTCATTGGGCGTGCCACAGACATCTTTACCCCACAAGTAATCTACTGGGCCTGTCAGTGCCGGGTCCATACCTTGTGCAGCTTCATCTGTGACCACATGGGCGAACCAACCCACTCTGACGGACAATAGGCGCCTAAATGTGGTGGAGGGTGAATTTCCACTTGTTTAATAGTTGGTAAGAAGGACTCTTTCATCTATGCTGTAGTCTAATTCTGGGCCACAGTGACGTGGAAGGAGCTTCTTCCATCTCTCCTTTGAGTCATCTGGACTAAGTAAGTATGCGGCAAGATGTGGGCTATGTTGACACGAGTTAGTTGTGCATACATTTATTTTGGAGCAGTGCTATTTGGTGAGTGCCTGATAAAATTGCGACACTATAGAAAGCCACAACACGCCGTGCGGCAGTGGAATCGACCAAGATGCAGGGCCATCCTTTTGACTAGGGGACCTTGATGATGATTTGGTTTCCNGCCAATCAAAGACAAAACGTTTTTATGACCGTCTGAGCTTCGAGCGCGCACGGCATGGGCCAAAAAAAAAAATTCTGAGATGTGGTGTGTTTGGCCTTGCATATCGACAGGTAGGCGGAGAGAGGTAATAGAGGGGAGGGGATCTTCGAAATGTCCATATCGTAGCTCCCCAGTGTCAGATTGCCCATGTAAGTGTGGATAATGGCTGACAACCTGAGTAAAATATGCGTCGGCCCTGGTTCTCGGTAAGCGTTTGGAAGAGCGAGGAGCGGTCTGCAGAGAGGACATCAATATCGGTAGTTTTGGGTATGTTTTGTGCCAGGCAGCGTGCGTATTAGGAGCGAATGGTTGGGTGTGCATCACGAAGTAAGTCAGAGATATTTTCAGCAGCGGTGGCTAGCGGGAGGTTTGGATCTGGGGAGAGGACAGGAAGTGTCCATTAGGTGCAACGAGGGCGTGGATGAGAGAACGATGAAAGTGCGGGCCTAAGGCACGGAAAAGGTGACAGAGTCCAGGGTGTGAGTAGGAGAGAAGTTCAAGGGCTTCTTTGATGCCGGGGGCGTCGAAGGAGATCGATCGTCCAAGAGAGATCCCAAACATAGGTATGACTCATAGATTCAGACGAGGTTCCAGGGAGAAAATGGTTGGATTGGAGGTAGTCAAAGCATGCAGGGTCGTAGCGGAGTTGGTCGTCAAGTAGGTAATGCTGGATAAGTGGCTTCACCGTGGGAGGGAGAAAGTGCGGAAGGAAGTGGAGGAGACAGGAGAGTGGGGAGAAATCGATAATTTCTTCGGCGGAACGGGTGATATTCGGAAGCTGAGAGTCAAGACCGGCCCATCCAAGGGTGTTAGGCTGGCGGTAGAAAGGAGAGAGGAACTTGAACAAGCCGGGAGAAGAGACCGGGGAGAGCGGAAATAGGCATGTAAAAGGAGTGTTCCATATCCAGGACAGGAAGTGTGATGGCTTCAGCAAGTTGTGCATCATTGCGAGGAAAGAGTGGAAGACGCAGTTGAGAAAAGACTCGGCCTTCCCGTGCGTAACGGTTGTCAGGTCGGTAGGTGGAACGGAGGAGGAGAGGGAGTAAAATACCAGTGAGGAGGGTGATTTGGGTAGCACCTGCATCCTTTTGTTTGGTTTGAGGAGTTTCGGTAGAAATGCGACCTTTACCTCCAGAGGTGCTGAGCAAGTAAATGGCGAAGGCAAAGTGAATGGAGTTTGCATTGTTGTCATTGTTGAATTCTTGGGTACATGGGAATGCGAGTTGCAAGAAGTTGCCGGGGGAGAACCCAAAATGGTAACTGCCATCAATGGTAAAATGGAGGTGGGTTTCAACAAGAATGTAGTCAGCAATTTAGCCCTGTGGCTGACTGGATGGGTAGTGTTGATCTATTCCTTGAGGATGAGGGACAGCAATACGGCAACATGGAAGAGGCTGCCACGGTAGCGAAAACCTCAGCTACATGTCAAGAAGTATGGTCTGGTGACCACAGGCAAACTCCAGGCGGACTGAAAAAGAGCAAGGAGGCCAAAGCATTTAGGAAGAAATTCACTAAACGCCCGTTGGCTCTTCGTTGTCAAACTCAGTATGTCCAAGCTCATGATTTTGGGAACATTGTAATGCGCTATCTGGATTGCCCCAAGGAGTCATTTGCTTGGAAGCTTCGGCAACTCCTTACAGATGGCTCCGCTGCCATAGATCCTGCAGTTGGGCAGTTCTGGCATGAGCTCATCGGAGACTCACCTCAGTGGAAGTTCGGCAAGTACGTCCCACAGGAGAGACCGCTACGTGGTGGTTTCCTCCCTATTTTTTGGGATGTTCCACGTGCTAACATACATGCTGTTGAAGACATTGGAGCGGTGGTAGACTGGTTAACGGAACGTTGTGAGTTTCATGCTGATGCGAAGTCCAACCTGGCTGTGCTGCATAACCGCAATGATATGACCAACCTATTTCGTGCCAGCAATTGGGTATCCTCTTCCCATGACTCCATTGTTTCCAGGGGGGTCACCACTTGTGCTGGAATGACGGCCCATACGGTCCTTCTTGCCCAAACCAAAGAAGGGTTCCTAACAGGAGGTCGCAAGAAGTCATTTCTTATGCTACTTGAAGATGAGCAGATGGTGCAGCTGGAGGAAGCCCTTCCGTAGCCTTTGGCTCAAGTGCATCGACGGACAGTTGGGTCCGCTCACTCCTACCGGCAGATAGTTGGATCTGTCCTTTACGTACTTGGTGACATGGGTGATCAGGAGATAGCATTTGACAATGCTGATTGGTCGGAGGACTCAAACATGGGTGAATGTGATCCAGGTGCCCCACTGACTGATCAGGCTAGCCCAGACAGGAACCCAGACTATACACATGCGGACTTTGCCTATAAGCTCAAAGTGCAGATCCTTCCTAATGATCAGGAGAACCGTGGGGAATTCGACGTTGGGGTGGATTTCCGCATTGGGGATCCCAATGTTCACTTCCGAGCTGCTGCTGCAAAATCATATGAAACTACTGAGGATGTTGGCAAACCGGACTGGATGGAGCCTCTTGTTCGGCTACATTCTTGCCAGGATGAGCCACCTGCGGTTCCTTTCTACAGTGTATGTCCTTGTTGATAACCGTGATCTCACCAACCTGGACAATCCTGACCCCTCATTACAGCATTGGCCTGCAGTGGCAGCCTGGTGGTCCAGCCGTGCTCGCATGCAGGGCCCTGCTCGAGAGCTCTGTGACGTGGTTTTCTTCCCTGTCAGCCAAGCCAGTGGTCTTCACTTGGTCCACCATACATGGGCAGGCACCTTCGTCCTGGCAGCCCTCTGCCTGGTCTTTCCTGGTCTACACATTGTGCTCCTTGATAGCGACTGTGTACCTGTCACGCTTTTTGAAGTTGAAGATTTGTGGCAAGAAGCACGGCGTCTCCAACCAGCAGTTGGGCTGGGGGATTGAACTCGGACCAGGTGGATCAGACGACTTTGCCTGAACCGAAACCACAAGGCGTGATCCTGGTCACTGAACACAATGCAGAAGTCAATGCGGGGTTTGCTGTCCTACGGGGCTCCAATCATGCTCCTCTGCTTCTTGAGGCAGACTGGCAGAGAATACCACTCAACTCAGGCGAATCCCATGAGCCTGTTATTCGCGAGTACAGGGAGAAGTTGGTTGCTGCGTATTGGAAGGTGGTCTCCACAATGGTTTCAAATGGGAGAGATGACAGGGACATGACACCATCGGTTGGATCCAAACACGGTTGGCGCTCGCGCCCTTCTGTGGACATGCAATGGAGACTTCCCTGGATTGGGCCGTTGCCTGGTCATTAGTTGGGGAATGGACGACTCGCACTATCTTCCTGCCCCCTAAAGGAGAATGGCCAAGACAGGGACACCCAAAGAATCTCTTACCACCATATGAACAGCGGTCTGTACGCATGCTCACTTGGGCTAGAGCTTGTTTTGAGCAAGGCTCTCTTCCCTCGCTGCTTGCCTTTCCTGGGGATGCCTCCTTACTGGTCCTCCCGGGTGATGGCATGTTCCAGGCGCAGCGAATTGTCGATGGCAAATGTCGCCCGGTGATTCTACATGGTTATGGAGGTGCCAAGAAGGAAATGCCTGACAGTCTTGCGGCTTTGGCAAAGTTTGGTTGGATCCCTATGGCAGTGGCCATGGTTGGCTCGGCATCATCCGCGCCGTTATGGACTGGACAGGATTGGCGACCAATACTTGGTACCTCGGTGGACACCAGAATCCTGCCGCCCCATTTGTCCAACAAGGAAAGCCTACTCCTGCTCAGTCAGTGGATCCGCATCCCACGCGATGACCTCCACATTAGGCACGCCACTAACAGTTGGCTGTCTCCTGACAAAGTCAAAGTTGCTCTTGGTCCTGATTGTGATCTATCACCGCATCCAGCTCGAGAGGTACCTCTGGATATCAGCATACCCTACATTGATATGCTCCTTGGACCCCAGAAACCTGCCCGAGGCCAGCCTAAACAAACTACCAAACAAGAAGAGTCGAATACACTTCCTGCTCCAGAAGAGGTGTTGGTGACGTTGCGATTGCAGGTGGACAGTTGTGGTCCATCCGATGTGTCTGCTCTTATTCAGATTCTGCTCGGTGGAACTCCCATCAGGTGCAGAAACCATCATCTTTGGATCCAAGCAGTGCAAGATTACTTTGATGATGTTCCACTCTGCGTTCCCTGTTGCCAACTTCTTCGGTTTGTGTGTGTAACAGCTCCTCAGCATGGGTGCAAAGTTTACTTGGCCACACCGGATGGGAGCTCTCATGATGGTGACCTTGCAGCGCTATGTCAAGGCTCTGTTCCCTTTCCTGATAGTGGGGTCCACGTGCACATCAGACCTGCTGATGCAGTGGTATGGAGCGCGGCAGGTGGGGATCCGCAACTGGTTAACATTGATTGCACAGGGCTGGGTGGCCATGATTTGGGTGGCTTCAAAGACTACGATATCTGCCTACGCACTGGACAAACATAGTCAGTCAATTTATGGCCCTTCGGTGACTCCACTGGAATCTGGGCGAGGACAATGCCCTGATTGGGTAGTCACCTTGCTGCATGTTCCGTATAGTATGCCCATTGGTGAAGCAGCACTACGGCAGGTTTCCTCTCACCTGGGGTGGAAGGCATTTGGTCACCTTGTCTAATGGCCTGTGGCAGATGGCAAGCTGATCTGACTGTTGTTAGTCTTCAACTGGGTCATATGGATCGCAGAGAGCTTGCTATGTCCAATGTTGACCCCTACTGACTGGCTGTGATATCAAAAGTACTTTGCTTTTGCTTGGGAGACTCGCTTACGCACAGCTTGGCTACAGTGGGCCACAAGGTATTGAATTATAGGAAGTATGGCATACTACAAGCTGCTGAAGTAGTTGTGAGAGCCGGGGTTTTGAGCTATGCACCAGGTAGTGAGAGCGTAAACACGTTTCACCAGTTTCACCTTTCATAGATTGGTCAGCCTTTTTCGGTTTGCTTTGGTTGTTGGGGTGTTTTGGTTTGCTTTGCTGTTGCTTTCTTTTGGTTCACTGACCAATCTGTGCGATCGAGTTATCAACCGATGACTAGTTTAGCATATCTTCATGACTGCCACAGTTGTTATGACGAGCGCAGCATTGACCAAAAAAAAAAACCTTTACCTTCCGCACGAGGAGAGTCAGTCTTACGTGGTTTTCACATGAACATATTTCTTTTGTTGTTTGATTTTCAGCGAGAACAGTCAGTGGCCAGGATACCCACTTGACGAAAGAGCTGTTTCTTTCACCTCCAACATGTTCGGATACAAGTGGATGTACAATTGAAGATTCTGTCGTTGAAAGCTTAGCTTTATTTGTGATTGTCTTGTTGAGTTTCCTGCTTGGCATTGACTTTGAACCACCTTGTTGTATCTGACCAGGAAGATTGCGGTTTCTATCTAGCATGATTTTCAGCAGTTTTCAGGTCTCTCTCATACTTCTTGTCAGGTGACGTCGGATGATTCGCCTGGCACCTCAGATCGGTCGGTTTGTTGAATTTTCTGCTTGGCATTGACATTGAACCACCTTGTTGTTTCGACCAGGAAGATTGCGTGTTTTATCTACCATGATTGTCAGCAATTTTCAGGTCTCTCCCATACTTCTTTTCAGGAACTGGACGTCGGATCCTGCCTGGCACGTCAGATGTCGATTTGATGTTGAGAACCTTGAGGAACCTTGATAGTAAGAATCTGGAAATTTACAATGTTTTTCTGCTATTTTCAGGCAAGATCCGGGAACCTACCATGTTTTGCTGAAGTTTTTTGGTGCGAATCCGGAATTTTACCATGATTTTCTGTCCTCTCATGCAAGAATTCTTGATTCTAATATGTTTTTCTGACGTTTTCAGGTGAGAATCCCCGAATCTTCCATGATTTTCAGACGTCGCTTGGTTGTTTGAGATTGCAGGTAAGGCGGATCTGTGTTTTCTCTCTACGATGGAGAAGGATGTTCGCAGTTTCCGGGTCTCAGCCGAATTGGAAGGCGACAGGGCTGTAACTGCAATCTGGAAACTCGAGATTTTTTTGGTGGCAGGCCACAGGGCTACAACTGCAATCTGGGAACTCGAGATTTTTTGGGGGCAGGCCGAGTTGGAAGGCGACAGGGCTACAACTGCAACCTGGAAACTCGAGATTTTTTATTTAGTGGCAGGCCCAGTTGGAAGGCGACAGGGCTACAACTGCAATCTGGGATCTCGAGATTTTTGCGGGCAGGCCTAGTTGAAAGGCGACAGGGCTACAACTGCAATCTGGGAACTCGAGATTTTTGGGTGGCAGGTTTAGTTGGAAGGCAACAGGGCTGCCACTGCAATCTGGGAACTCGAGATTTTTTGGGTGGCAGGCCCAGTTGGAAAATGACAGGGCTACAACTGCAATCTGAGAACTCGTGGTTTTTACTTTGGTGGCTAGTTGTTAGGCTCGAGGTCTACAATGACAAGTATAGAGGATGTGGGACCTGTGTGAGACCTGGGTTTTCTTGGCGGCGGGCACTTGAGAATTCCGTGTCAGTGGCCCTCTCTTCCTTGCTGTCTCCGGAAGTGAGATGGAGTGAGATGGAGTGGCTTGTTTCCTTGGTTTTAGCCTCTCGGCTGTCAGTACGTTGTGAAATGAAGGGGCTCTTCTACACGTCTATTTTCTATAGAAATGAATGTGGAGGTTTCCACGTCCGTCGTGCGGTGCGGTGGCTTGTGGGTGGCTTTTTACCTTGGGTACATTGCTATTTCGTTGAGGTGCAGTACTGAGAGGACCCTGAGTGGCTGGCTTGTTTCACTTGCTGCATGGCAGTTTTTGTTATTTCACCGCTTTTTTCCCGAATGACACTGTCATTCGTCTAATTCGTTGCTTTTGTTTCAAGAAGGTACATCCTTGTGTAGTTAAGAGCGGTGCTTGAGCTATTTGGGCAAAGCCCTGTTTGCTACACTTGATTGTATTTCCTTTTCTTTGACTGCTTTGCAGTTTTGCTCTACACTAAACCACAGACGTTTTCTTGACCGTCAGAGCCTTGGAGCGCGCACGGCACCAGCTAAAAAAAAAAATGCCTTTCTCACTACATTCTATATTGGATTTATGCCTTTCGTGCAGTATCAGCTGACTGAAGGGCAAACCGTCCTGGGAGTGGAAGCATTCTTGTCTCTACAAAGAATTCAGCTTCTAAGTGGATTCTACTTCTGTCTCTTTTCTGGCTCTTCTCTTTACTATCTCTTTTCTAGCTCTCTTCTCTTTGCTGTCTGTCTCTTTCTCTTTCGTAAGTTGACAACACATGCAAGAAATTCCATGCGGATATTTCAGCAAGTGGCCTGTTTTGATGTTGGTAGCAGTCGAACTGCCTCTTTGCCTGTTTGAAAACCCTTCTAGACGTGCTCATCAGGAAGAGCGAGGTGCAGTCATTATGTGATTGTGTTCGCTGAATTTTCTGTCAACCGACTCAAATTGGGAGATTCTGATGGTTGAGCCTTGCGTACCTGCGGTACTTGCCTTTCTTGTTCTTGTTTTTTGTTTGTTCTTGTTTTTTGTGTCTTATTGTTTTGTTTGTTCTTGTTTTTTGTTTGTTCTTGTTTTTTGTTTGATCTTGTTTTTGTTTGTTTTTGTTTTTTGTTTGTTGTGGTTGTTGCTTGCTGTTGCTTGCNTTGTTTGTTGCTTGTTGCTTGTTGTTGCTTGTTGCTTGTTGCTTGTTGCTTGTTGCTTGTTGCTTGTTGCTTGTTGCTGGTTGCTGGTTGCTGGTTGCTGGTTGCTGGTTGCTGGTTGCTGGTTGCTGGTTGCTTGTTGTTGCTTGTTGTTGTTGTTGTTGTTGTTGTTGTTGTTGTTGTTGTTGTTGTTGTTGTTGTTGTTGTTGTTGTTGTTGTTGTTGTTGTTGTTGCTGTTGCTGTTGCTGTTGCTGTTGTTGCTGCTGCTGTTGCTGTTGCTGTTGCTGTTGCTGTTGTTGTTGTTGTTGATGATGATGATGATGATGATGATTTTTTTGTTGTTGTGGTGGTCGTGGTCTTGATACTGTTGCTGCGGCAGCTTTATCTCTTGTGTGATGTGTGAGAACTGCATGGGCACTGAAAACAAGCGGGGAGGCGAGGCGGAAGACGAGCTATGAAGAGTTTGTGCTCGCACTGGTGTTGCTCAGATTTGGAGCAAGTGTACATAAGTTCATCGGAAAGGCCACAACAGTATAGGACTTGAAACTTGAGCGAATCAGCTTGAGTTTGAGATCCTTTTGGCCTTGCTGTGGACGGCGTGAAGAGGCGCTGTGATATGGCAAAACGGAGCATTTGCAAATGTTTGGCAATTGAGGCCATTTTGGTTTAGCAAAGACTCCTCACACCTCATTGTCGTGGATGTCGTTTCGCTTTCCTTCTATCTGTATCTTTTCCAGGTCCCAACATGGCGCAGAATCGGCTGGAGCTCTGGCAGTTTGTTGGCCAATGTCTTGGAACCAGCTGAAGAGTTTTGCAAGAAAACTTGTGGCTTCCACCTTCCAAATCTTTGCATTTGAGGCGTTGCCCTTTATGAAGCAAAGATGGCCTTGGTCTCGAATGTCGAATGTGTAGCATGTTTTTCAAGAAGGATTATATTGAATTTTGGGGACAAAATCCAACTTTTGAGAATGTTTGACGCGCCTTTCATCAGGGAAGTTGCATGCTTGCCTTTCCTGATTTGACTCAAGGCTTTGATCACAGATTTTTAGATGATGTCTAGAATGGTAGAAGATATGCAGATGAGGTCGGCCTTCACTTCTTTTCAGATCACAATTTCAAACCGTTGACGGATCAGTTTGTCAGTCCGAAACTAAGAAAAGATGTGACTATCAGTCACACAACTTATTTGCAGCATGTCTTGCTCACCTAGATTCCATGGTGGACAAGGAGATTACTCTGAAGGGAACCATTGTGGAGGCGATCCAGACTCTGTAGCACTGCCAAAGCATGGTACCATGCCACCATGTTTATCCATTTAAAAAATTGGGGAAGGTTTTATCATATCAAAAAACTGTACTCATATCAACTGCCACCATGTTTATCCATTTGTGAGTTTCACTTCAGATCACCACCAGTCGTACTTACGACACCAACGACACCAACACCATCTTCAGGACCTTGGTGTCATCAAGCAGCGCACTGCTGGTGGAGCTTGGAACCTCGGAACCGAGAAATCCCTTGGATGTATTTGGGTGTTTCCAAAAATATGGGAAAACCCCCAAATCATCCCATTTCAATAGGGTTTTCCATTATAAACCATCCATTTTGGGGTACCCAAATTTTTGGAAACACGCATTTTTGGTTTCGGCTTTTATGCTTGGTGATCTCAAAATTTTGTCATGAGGTACCTGTGTACAAGTTCAAGACGATCGCTAGCTGCATTCTATGACTCTTTTCATATCTTTTCAAGTCTTTTTGCAATGAGTTTTGTGATTTTGGGCCCATGTTTGTATTTGACATGGTGGACTCGGAGTTGGATTCCTTTGATTGTTTTGGCCATGGAGAAAGGAAGTTGCTTTTGGATGCTTTGGAAGATGCTGCGCATGAGGACACCAAACCCTTTTTTCTATTATTGACCAAGAGGAACTAACCGAAATGCGGCAATTTTGCTTTCACTTCAGTGAAGCAGGAAAGTTGCATTGATAGATGTGCCATTTGATGCCATCTGCAGATATATTTAAGCACGTGACTTTTTGGACTCTCTTTCAAATTGACATTGTTTGCGAAAAGGTAAAAAATTGAATGGCTAATTAGCATTCTGCAAAATTTCTGTTGAAGTTCAACAAACGGCCTTGTTCACTCTAGCTGTTGAAGGCAAGTGTTACCAATGATTCCAAGGATAGGCAACTCCTCTTCATTTTGCTGAATATGTTCTGTGTGCAAACATGGTCTGCGAACTTCAAGTAATCTCTTTGTTTCTCTAAATGGTCCAGGAAATTGTGCTGATTTCCGATGTCGATATCCAGTTCTTCAGAGAGGCACACAGAGCTAGATCCCATGACCAGCTATGTCACCATGTTGAGTTTTCTGCTTCTAGAGGTGTACATGAGAAGAAACATTTCAAAGTGAATGGAAGCAATCACTTTATTCATGGACCACAGCGCATTGTGAGGTGATGCCACTGGTTCACCAGGCGGGATGAAGCACTGTTTGGTCCGAAGTATTTTTTTGCATCTCATGAGTGCTTGACTTCTTCGACCTTTGGCTTTGTCAGTGCATTGCGGGCAAAGATATGTGCTTTCAGCGAGAGGTCACTGAGTTGGGGTTGGGCCTGACTGGTACTCGTAGGATGCGAACAATCAGCCAGCTATAATATGTCATGATATGCCATGTAGATGTGCTTTGAACCTCTCCTCTTCTCAAGCTTTCTGGCCTTAGGGGTGAACATTGGCTTTGTGGCTATTCGGCGAACGAGAACAGCCATTGACTTTTGGTGGCGCCATCTTGTAGCCGTTGCACACTGTGACATTGTTATTGATCCATTCGGATCAGTTGACACGTGTTGAATCAAGACGGCGATTCACTTGAAAGGTGTAGTGTAATATTTCGCTCAATCAACTTGGCAGGAAGTCCGTTTAGTAAGGATCGGGGGTTTGTCATTCCCCAAGGACCAGCCAAATGCAGAGGAAATCACTAAAAGGTCACTTCCCTCACCTTGGTTTTGCAGAGTGCCAGGTGTCATGTTTGGGATGAACTTCCTACAGGCCGTCAGAAACTCTATGACGGACGATGAAGCAAGCATCCAACAGTTGGAGGGCTGTCGACTTTGAGTCCTTTCTATGTTTTTATTTGGGTGTTTCCAAAAATAGGGGGTGGGGAAAAGCCCCAAATCATCCCATTTTAATGGGGATTTCCCTTATTTTCACCATCCATTTTGGGGGTTTTCCCCATGATTTTTGGAAACACCCAGTTCTCACCATTTTACACTCACGTTCTTTTATTTATGTTCCCTTCATGTAGGCTGTCCGAGCGTTGCTGATCCAAGGTCATGATCAGCGCATCGCCAGGGACACACACCACTGTTGTCAGTTGAAGCATCGGATAGATGGAACAACAATTTGGCCCCAAGGTGAACAACTTGCTGTATACACAACAGATCCCTGAGTTGCTAGAATCTCAGTTGGGTCAGAATTTGGACCAACAAACAAAACCAACAAACAAACAACTGGTATGCAGTTGAGAAAATTGTTGGCAGATGTGGCTTTGAGTCATGAATGGCAGTTTTATCCTGACTGCTTTGTTGGTATGGCTTTAGCATGATGTCATTGCCTTGATGCTGATTTCAAAGTTGGAGCTGGTGAATTTCCTCAAGGCGTTGGGGCTGCTTCCCAGCTCAAATTTGGGCTTCATCCCAGGTGCGGGTTGGCTCCCCTGACATCTTGAATTGATCCAACTAGCAGTTTTTTGGAGATCGGTTTCCAGGCATTTGATGGAGATGGTATACCTGAAGGGATTGTGCTTCATCATGCCAATTGGATAGCGCAGATCTCAAAGCTCATCAAATCTATTTGGAAATGCCAAATGTGATCAAATCCTCTTCGCGGCCTCTAAGATCCGCAACTACGCTGCAGATTCAGGCAATGAACTGGCAATGATAACGGTGATTGAAGTGACCGAAACAAATCCAGAGATCCAAAGCAGGAACTGATGCATCAAACCCGTGCCAAGCTTAGTAACGTATATATTTGGGTCCACTATGCTAAAGGTTGATGTGTGATGTCTTCCCTTTTTTGGGGTTTCTGAAACTTCAAGAAGCGGTGTTTTGAGGGAAATGAGGTCTGCCATGTGTTACTTACAACCTCAATCATTCTCATATACTACAGGGTTGAAAGATCGATCCTAGTGGAAGAAACCTGAGCTGACGAAACTCACCAAAGCTGCGAACTGCCAAGCTACAACAACTTGCGCAATTGCGAAAGGCTGTCGAGGAGACTTCAACATATAGCTGGTTTTAATGACCTCGAACGCTATTCTTGAACTCAATCTCTGTTGTGACATTCTTGAAAGATATTGTACGTTGATGGCCCCATACCCTTTCACAAAAGGGTGTCCCTTTAAGGACAGCACGCTGCAATGCACGAGAATGATTATGATTCAGCAATTGGTCAAATTTAAGAAACAGTTTCACATTTGCTATGCATGATAGCCTCCAAAACCTGCTCTAAGGGAGCACACAAAGAAACCACCCAGTGCGGTCACAGATCTCACTGTTTCGGCAGATGCTTAGTGCAGCTGCAGAGGAGAAGTGTGATTTCAAGCAGCAAGAGATGGCTCAACAAATTTACAAAGATCCGGCTGCTAGCTCAACTTCACATGATTCTGCGTTGTATTGAAGTGAACGTATCATCTCTTTCAAGTTTTGGGATTGTTCTCGCAAAACGATCGCCTTAGGATTTGGCCAACTACCACCAAAGGCCCCGGCAAGCAAAGCAATTTGTGTTGAAGATGTTGGGAGTTTCTGTGATTTTGAAGGGTACTTGCATAAGGTGGAAGTCAGTCATAGAGTTGTATTTGCAAGATCTTTTTGTCCAGGACCTTTGGAGATCAAAGATATGGTCCAGCTTGGATAGTTAGAGCCCAAGTTTGGAGGAATCCAAATGAGGCTTAATCAAAAATAGTGGTGGAAATCCCAAAATGATGATAAATCTGAGGGGCCCCAAAAAAACCTAGCTTGTTGTGCTTGCACTTGCAAGTGATATGTGGGCAAGCATTCAGTTAGAACCTGGATGAAGAATCAAACAGTTCTGGAAACTCTACTTTTGCACTTGTCCAATTCCGTTTTCTTCATATTTGCATACATCATAATCTCACGATAAACATAAACAAAATGATTTTCGTGGATTTTCACACCCAACAGTCCAATCTGGGGTGTAGCCACTATTTTGGATGACTTCCCCAATGATTCAACGAGGCCCTCCCGGACGGGCATCCTGCTAAAGCTGGTGGAGCTAGAAGAAAGAAGGCATATTTGCCAGCCAATGGGTGATTGGTGGTTAGTGTTGCTGGCTGACTATTCTAGTCAGATGACCATGTAATAGTCCCTTTCATACCGGACTCCTGGGATAGTGAGCCGCTCACCTTAACCACCAAGTAACCAATGACTTGTGGAGCAGTTGCAGCTAATTGGCCTTAGAAAGATGATGTCAGGTACCCATCATCCAACGTCTGGGTTAAGATTGGCGAGATGCCATGTCCCCAAAAACAAGTCTGGCAGAAAGTTCTGTGACGAAAAAGTTGGAAGCAAGCCTCGTGGTGTCAAAAATGGTGTTCACTTTTACTTGGTGATGATGAACTGATTGGTCTTGATTCGTATTTTTCAGAGAGGTGGCTCAACCCGTAAGCCGTTGGAAGATGGTGGCTCAATTTCAAGTGCCTGCATGGTAATATGATTTATAGAGAATATTCAGAGAATGTATCACCCAACAAGCATGGTCTGACTGAAAACAAATGGAGAAGCCAAAAAATTGATGATGAAAACAAGAAAACGCTTAAATCACTGTAAGTTGTTGCGGACATGATGGTTGTTGTGATTTATGATGTTGTTAAATCATGTAAATCTGAAAACATTGTGACTTAAATCATGTTTTATAAATTGTTGTGGTTTTCAGAGAACTCCCAGCTCTTTTTGTAACCAGCTCAGTGTGTCCCCGCGGTTGAGTGGAGGAGATTGATTGCTAATGATTGCTAATGATTGCAGAAGCAGTATACATCATCTCTTTTGTAAGCTGGGTAGTTGTGACCAAAGTATCTTTCAACAGAACCAAAGTCGTAGCAAGAATTCGCTTCAGTGACATCAACTACCAACTTTCCAATGCCTTCCATTGTCGCGAGATGGGGAAAGAAGACCTACCCAGCCCCAGATCCCGACTCTTCTTCAGCAAAGGATGATCTTGAGGAAGGAAAGATTGAGTTTCCTTCACGTCCTCAGACTCTAGCTGTAGCTTCTATTCTACCCTCTCCATCAGACCAACCTAAGCCTGAGCCTACAACTCCTTGCAAGGCTCCAACTCCCAGTCCTACCGCCCCAAGCGTAGCCCGCGCATCAGCTGCGGTTCCATCAGCATTCCCGGAACCGGTTGGTCCGGCTCCACCAGCAGCTCAGGCTTCTATTCTACCCTCTCCATCAGACCAACCTAAGCCTGAGCCTACAACTCCTTGCAAGGCTCCAACTCCCAGTCCTACCGCCCCAAGCGTAGCCCGCGCATCAGCTGCGGTTCCATCAGCATTCCCGGAACCGGTTGGTCCGGCTCCACCAGCAGCTCAGGCTTCTATTCTACCCTCTCCATCAGACCAACCTAAGCCTGAGCCTACAACTCCTTGCAAGGCTCCAACTCCCAGTCCTACCGCCCCAAGCGTAGCCCGCGCATCAGCTGCGGTTCCATCAGCATTCCCGGAACCGGTTGGTCCGGCTCCACCAGCAGCTCAGGCTTCTATTCTACCCTCTCCATCAGACCAACCTAAGCCTGAGCCTACAACTCCTTGCAAGGCTCCAACTCCCAGTCCTACCGCCCCAAGCGTAGCCCGCGCATCAGCTGCGGTTCCATCAGCATTCCCGGAACCGGTTGGTCCGGCTCCACCAGCAGCTCAGGCTTCTATTCTACCCTCTCCATCAGACCAACCTAAGCCTGAGCCTACAACTCCTTGCAAGGCTCCAACTCCCAGTCCTACCGCCCCAAGCGTAGCCCGCGCATCAGCTGCGGTTCCATCAGCATTNGTCGTCCTACCGCCCCAAGCGTAGCCCGCGCACCAGCTGCGGTTCCATCAGCATTCCCGGAACCGGCTCCACCAGCAGCTCAGTCTACTGAAGCTCTGCAGGGTCGACGACCATCCGCAGATCCACCTCCACCCGGCGTGCCAAGCGGACCTCCACACCCTGGGGCAGCAGCACTTTCTTCGGCGGCACGCAGACTGTCAAGCGGACCTGCACCTACTTCGGCACCAGCCTCGGACCCAAGCGAAGTTGGGGCTAAACCGCGGAAGGAGGTCAAGGAGATAAAGGAGGTCAAGCATGGGGAATGCATTATCAATGGGCAGGTGAAGAAGTATGCATATCTGCCTCCGGCAGCAAAAGTAACCAAGTTTGACATTCAGAGATTGTTAGCCGTGTGGAAGCTGCCGCTGCCCAACCTGGTGATGCAGCTGAATTCACACGACACCCCAAGTTCCCAGTTGGTGTCAAAGGAAATGCTGGAAACTGTGCCCGAATTCCAGAACTTGAAGAGTGATTTGGGTAAGCCTGATTTGTCACTTGGAGAGGCAAATAGGTTCGTTGAAAACCAGGCAGAGAGCATCCTCAGTGCAGTAGGGGTTGCTCTGAGCATGTCCGACAGTTTCATTTTGCTCAAAGGTAAGCCTGTGGCAAATCACTACATGCTAGGTAGGGCCTTAGAGAGATCCAAGGCCTCACCCCCCATCATTGCAGTTGACAATCTGCAACACTATTTCCAAGATTTAAAGGTTGACCCTACGATATCAAAAGAGTGGAAAGGTATCGGCAGAACCCTCGAGAAGTGGGGTGAAGAAATGGCTGAAAATGCAGTGTCTTTGAACCAGCCACGATTGGGGTCCAGGGCTGAAATAGACATACGTAGCACGACAAAGTTGAAGGATTACCCATTCAAAAGGCTTCATCCGGGCAAGATGGACAACCATCTTGTTGCTTGCACTCCTTGGACGTCTGCTACACACTACATCTGGATGCATCATGATTTTGAGCATTTCAACCCAAGCTTGCTGGGAAATCACGGCTTGATGGTGCTGGGCGGTGATGGTGGTGGGGTTTCTGGATTTGGAAAGGAGTTGAGAGAGGCGTTGGAGAGAGGCGATCCAACCATCTTGGTGAACAACACTGGTGGAGAGACGCAGCAATATGCCCGACTCCTCAAAAGGATTTGGGAGTATCAAGAGAAAGGAGAAAACCTGCTCCCTCACGCTCAGGACTTGCTTATGCATGCCCTGAAGGGAATCACCAATTCTGCCACTACGAAAGAACCGAAAGAGCCGGTCTTTGGTGGCCACTTTGTGGACAAGCTCAATTTGCCAGAGGTCTTGCGGGTCATCAACATGGTCCGGGATCGGCCCAAGTATTTCCAAGAGACGTTGAAGATCGTGGATGTGTTGAAAGATTCGCCAGAGCATGTTATCAAAGAGGCTTCCAAGAGCTTCGCCTCTAGAGCAACCCATGCATGTGAGTTGGGGGCTGGAAGAGCTGACGAAAAGGCCATTAACTGTGCCTGGCAGGTCCACGTCGCATTGATCCGTTTGGGCGGAAGGCTGAGGCGATGGGATCACTTTGTCATTTGCTTTACAGCCCTTGTGACGTTCCTGGGCTCTGCGAGTTCCGTGTTAGTCACATGGGCTAAGAGCGTGGACGCTCCGGTGGAGTTTTGTCAAACGGCCACGTGTGCAGCCTGGCTTGGGCGTGCGGCAGTGACTTTCCCAGCGCTCGCAACTGCATTGATTGCCTTTGTTGCAGCGACGCGCTTTACGTCAAGAGTTGCGCACCTGAAGTCCCTTGCAGGAAGGGTTGTGGCTGAGATTTACAAGTTCCGGATGCGTGTTGGCGTCTACGACCTTCTGGGCATGCGGTCCAGTGTGAGCGATCCACTTGAACATTTGGAAGAAGAACAAGCGAAACAGAATGTTTCCGTGCTTTTGCACGAATCAAGGACTCACTTTAGCACGACCATCAGAAATATGGTGGAGGAAACAGCAAAACGCATGGCAGGAGGTTTTAACATTGATTCTCATGATGCTCTGACAGTACACCAGCTGCAGCCGCACGTGAACAGGAGTTGCTATGGTACCAGTGAGTATTCGGCCAAAGGTGATCTTACCTCCAACCTTTGTTACGACTCCTTCTACCATTGTTTTACCGGGATCAAAAAATCAAATTCGGATCCCCAAACGAGTGAGTATTCGGCCACGGCCAATGATGATCTTACCTCCAACCTTTCTTGCGACTCCTACTACCATTTCCGTATTTTGCCACTGCTCGCCTTCTACCGGCGGCAAACTCCATGGCTGGCACGGATTGATTTGGCGCTAAATGCAATGCTTATGCTGCTCACCACATTGGCCACAGTTCTTGCTGCCATGGATCAAGCTCTCTTTGTACCCTTGGTCTTTGCTGCCGCAGGCTTGCTGAAGAGCCTCCAGGAGTACGGGGCCTTCAATGCGCGATTGGTTGCCACAACAAATGCAGTGGCAGAGTTGACATCATTGGAATTACTTTGGGAATCACTGAGTGAAGTGGACAAAGGCTTATCCACCACACGCTGTGATCTCGTGAGTGTCGCTGAGCGGGCGGCCCTCGGTGTGCTAGTGGCTGAGACAGGTGAGGCGCAATTCTTTGAAGGAGAACGGATGCAATTACCGGCCGGCAAAGAGAGCAACTCCAACAAAAAACCTGAAGCAAAACAAGATAAAGCAGGATGAAATGCTCTCGGGCTGGTGGCTGGTCTGCCTTGGAAGTATGAGCTATTCGAATGTCAAAGTACATTTGATGTGCTTTCATTATTGGTTCTTTTTATTTGCATGGTTTGCTCAAAGTCACACTGCTACTTTTTTTTGCAGTCGAACTAGACATACTATAGGGACCGGTGAATGCATCCAATCTGCGCCCCTGAAATCTAACATGGATCAAACTTGCCATATTAAAAAGGAGTGTCCTTCTTCCAAGGCTTCGTTTTTTGGTATCCGCGGATTTTCGTCTCACTATCTATGGATGATCGTACAGTGTTTTGGTCAGGTTTTTTTTCCTCCCTGAGGGAGTTTTTCCTGATCAACATAATATGACATACGCAAGGTGAAAATCTGGAAGAGGTGCACACGCTGATTTGAGCTCAACTTCACATGATTCTGCGTTGTATTGAAGTGAACGTATCATCTCTTTCAAGTTTTGGGATTGTTCTCGCAAAACGATCGCCTTAGGATTTGGCCAACTACCACCAAAGGCCCCGGCAAGCAAAGCAATTTGTGTTGAAGATGTTGGGAGTTTCTGTGATTTTGAAGGGTACTTGCATAAGGTGGAAGTCAGTCATAGAGTTGTATTTGCAAGATCTTTTTGTCCAGGACCTTTGGAGATCAAAGATATGGTCCAGCTTGGATAGTTAGAGCCCAAGTTTGGAGGAATCCAAATGAGGCTTAATCAAAAATAGTGGTGGAAATCCCAAAATGATGATAAATCTGAGGGGCCCCAAAAAAACCTAGCTTGTTGTGCTTGCACTTGCAAGTGATATGTGGGCAAGCATTCAGTTAGAACCTGGATGAAGAATCAAACAGTTCTGGAAACTCTACTTTTGCACTTGTCCAATTCCGTTTTCTTCATATTTGCATACATCATAATCTCACGATAAACATAAACAAAATGATTTTCGTGGATTTCACACCCAACAGTCCAATCTGGGGTGTAGCCACTATTTTGGATGACTTCCCCAATGATTCAACGAGGCCCTCCCGGACGGGCATCCTGCTAAAGCTGGTGGAGCTAGAAGAAAGAAGGCATAAGGAGCCCAACTTTGCCGTGTGCATTCAAGAAAACAAATTGTAGAGAATGATAACATAAATACAACTATATATACAACTATATATATAACTATATATATAACTATATATATATAACTATATATAACTATATTTGCATACTGTATATATGTATATATGTATATATGTATATATGTATATATGTATATATGTATGCAATATTATTCAATGATGTATTATTAATTTATGTGGGGGCGAGGGGTGCATGGACAAGCTTGTAGGAAATGTCCAACAGTCTTGGAGATACTATAGTCGTGTCAAGGATGTAGAGGACATACATATTTTCGATAGGAGGGCTCGTTGAGGATCAACGTGACAGAGGACGAAAGATTTGTAGGGGGCGTCAGCTTTTACAAGGGATGTAAAAATAAAATATGGGCACGAAAAAAACATATGATAAAGACCATGAGCGGGAACATGACAAAGGCCACGAGGCGGGGGGACATGGAAAGATATAATGAGGGATATGGGAGGCCATGAGGGAGGATAGACCCCCATGAGGGAATTTGCAGGAATTTTTGGGCAAAATAATGCAATGAAGAAAATATTGCAAAATATTGATTTAAGATATTAGGATATAAATAGATAAAAGATAAATTAAGACAATAATGAAATCAATGTTTTATTTTCGATTAAAAAATGATAAACATAAATAGAAAATGATAATAATATAGAAAAACTGATATTATTGAATAATATACAATGAAACATAATAATACAAATAAATAAATTGTTATTGTTTATTATGATTTGAAATTATTTTAAAATACAAATTATGAATATCAATGTATTTAGTACTTATAATTTTCTAAGATATTGATATATAAAAAACAAATTGAAAAATAATTATTTTTATTTGATATTTCTTATTTTAGATTTTAGTTAATATTCATATTTCTTATCTTAATTTTTAGTCAATTACTTCTAAATTACGATTCCAGTCAGAATTGGCCACGGCGCGCCGGCAATTTTTTTCCAGACACTGTCAACCGTCTGTCTGTACAACTTCGTAATTTGATGACGGTCTATCGATTCCCCCCGGGTCCTTCCACGCCCCCGCATGTGTTCCGTCAGAATCCATATGTTTTGCGCGACCGCGCTTTTATACGGACCAAAGCATTCCGTGATTGCGTTTCAAGATCGTAGCTGTCATGTAGATGTTCAAAAGCTTTCTTCGAACCCGGCGTCTGGCCCGTGTCCATTGTCAAATTTTGCATGTATATTTTGCAGAACTCTTATATAGCAAACGAAGATCAGTTGAACCGCAGTCAATTGCTGTGACGCTGTGTTTTTACATGCATTCTGGAATCGCATTTTGTAAACGTATTTTTGAGCGTGTCTTCGCCTTGAACATTTTGTGACACTGTTTCAGCCGCCTGGCCCAAAACCTTGCCGCAAAAGTAGAAACATACACATACTTCTTTCGGGAATCGCGCGGTAACTGCCGAATTCTGGCCAGTCTGGCCTTGGCGCCTTTCAACCGCTTGCCCAAAGTAGGAATCCGACGTCTTCTCCCTAAGGTAGAATCAACCCCTAAGTCTTTCAAGACATCCCTAATTTGAGAGGGTTCGGGGGGCTTTTGTAATGCTATACTAAGAGCATGTTTTGCTTTCAGACTTGAAGCAAGGAACCCTGTTTCCCCTAAACTAACTTCTAGTCCTCTGGCGTCCAAACCAGTTTTTAATTCAAGGTACACTTGGACTGCTCGTTTGGCTGCGCCTTCAGGTGTGAAACTTTGAACATCTGCTGAAATGTCATCTACCCACGTTACTAAGGTTTGGGGCCTACAGGTTCGTTGGACTTGAGCCATCAAGGTCCAAAGCACTAACTTAGAAAAGACCACCCCAAAAGGACACCCAGCTAAAATCCCATTCTTGGGTTGAATTGGCTCGCTAGCCACCGTTTCAGCTACTAATACCCGAGGACCTTTATGGATCATTAATGCAAAATACAATATCATTAGGGGAAATCCCAATTCTAGGGCTTCCTGTATTAATAGGTCATGGTCAATTTTGTCATAAAAGTTTGACAAATCTAACAAAACTGACACCTGGTGGAGGTTAAGACTCTTGGCTGTCTCTGCCCTGACCAACCTCAGCAAAGATACTTGTAGGCAAGTATTATGTTTGACGGCATTATCCAAGAAGGCTGTCTGCCTATCTTCTAGTAACCATCTATCTACGAGGTACTTCCTCATTTTTGCCCATAAGCGGTAAACTACATGGGTTAAACTGATGGGACGTTCAACTGTGGTACTTTTAGGAAGCATGGCTACTTGAACTAAGACCATTTGCTGCGGCCACTGACCTTCCCTTTCAATACTTTGAAGAAGGTAGGTTAGCCCACTGAATGCTTCTTGGGGTAAATTTTTTAATACTCGGAAAGTTACCCCACCAGGGCCCCCTTTTTTGTTGGGTATGGACTTAAGGGTCTCCCTAAGTTGGGCACTAGACAGAGGCTTCTGTTCTGCCACTTGTTTCAGCGCACGCTTGCGCAAATATTTCCAGAGTTGCTCCTCTGACTCAGTAGCCGTCCCCCATTTAGCTTCCCAATATGAGCGGCGTGCACCTGCTCTGTTTTCTATGGGTTCTTGAGTGAAAGGCCTGACGAATACCTGTTCATGACTTTTCACATACTGAAATGCTTTTTTATCCGTTCCGTCAGTGAAGGACCTGACTAGATCTTGCCATTGGTCTCCCTTATTCTTCAAAAACTGGTTGTGCACAACCTTAGCTATACTGTGTGCATCTTGCTGTAATTGTGTGCATCTGTCTTGTGTAAGAGTGGCTACTCTGGAAAGGGCAGCGCAAAACATTGCGGCACTCCGAAAATGGCAGCCCTCCACATTGAGCTTTTTGCAAGGCTCCGGTAAGTTTAGAAAACATGGTGGCTTTCAAACCGCGTCTATCTTTACCTACCTTGACAAAGGTATCGAGCCAATGCGAGAGAGGCAACCAAAGGGCCGGAGGCCCTACCGTGAAAGGTTCAAATGGTGCTGTGGATTCAGTTAACGGTACCTTGTTGAGTGAAACAAATCGACCTCTTCCTACTGCAGCTGAGTCTAAGTCAGTTGCTGTGCTTTGCAAAAAGGTTTCTACCTGGTGCATCCAACTGGCAAACTCCTTAGTCAGCCTTTGATGCACTGTGTCTACCCTACCTCCTGGAATCAATTCGCTTGAAACATCTGCTACTTGAAAATGATTCCACGGCAGTCTAGGTCCTGGCAAGAGCACCAAGTCATTACACTGGTTCAGCTTAGTTACGTGCACTTGCGACAGGGTTTTCTGTACAACCAACCTCACAGCTGCATGCGGTCGAAAAGGTACTTCCCAAACTACTTTTGTCGTCACAACTCCTTCTAGAGATGGTGACACCACTGCAAAGTCCAGGCACCCTCCTGTGTCGATGGTGGACTCTGCGGGGTTTAAAACTGTGCCAAAAGAAAGGTCGGCTGGCTCACAATTCCAGTCACCTATTGCTATCCAAGGCCCTCTAAGTTGGGCTAGGAAAGCCTCGAGTTGGCCCAAAAGCTGTACATTTGTTGGCCCATGTGGTCCTTCTCCGCACTTAAGGTAGATTGCAACAATGGTCAGATCAACACCTTGTAGGCGAATTGCTGAAGCCTGCCACCCACACCCTTCAACACTTACCTCTTGCAAGTGCCACAGGTTAAGATGTTTCTTGGCCATTGTTGCTAATCCACCTTGAGTTCCTCCTCTGCCACTGTTGTGCGCTGCCTGCGCAAAACCAATTCTTCCGCAGAAAGGTATGAAGTTCTGGAGTGCTACCTCCTTTTCTGTGCCTTGGTGATGCTCCACTATCACGATAACATCAGCATCATGTCTCTGGATCTTGGTTTTGGCAGACAACGCCGTTGCATTGGCAGAACAAAGGTTAAGGACATTGCTACCCCTGTGGTGGTGGGCTGTCTAGCCCGCCACCGCCGATGGAGTCGTGCATGTCTTCATCTTTCTCCTCTTCCTTCTCTTTCTTCCTCCTTTTCTCTTGACCTGCAAGCTGCGCCAACTTAGTTTCCTGTTCTGGCGTGAGCTTGTCACCAAGGGTTGCCATGATCTCCGTCACCACGTCGGCACCTGTTGGCCCTGCTCCTTCAAGGGTGGGCTTTGCCATGTCTAAAACCTGTTCCCAGTAGACTTTGCTGGCTTGGTCTACCTTCTGCTGTGCCTCTGCCAGTTGTGCCTGCAAGTCTTTCATCTGGACTAACAGGTCTTGAAGACTAGTCTTGGCCTTGGCAATGCGGGTCTGGAGTTGGGTCTCTGCTGAGACGGGTTTGGTTCTGGGTTGGTCTCTTGCAGGTCACCAATTACTTCACCAAGCTGTTGCTGGAACTCTTGAGGCATATGGCCCCACTGCTGCACCACAAGAACCGGAGCCACTGTTTCTATGCTTCTGGTCCATCCTCTGGCTTGGCTGCTACTAGCGCTGCTACCCCAGTGGAACTGGGTACCAAAGCTGAGGTCTTCTTGGGGTTGGTTTGAAAACCCTTGGGTGTCTGCGTCTTTGCCCCAACTCCTTTCTTACCTCCTTTGCCCTTTGGGGTTTCTTCATGCCAAGTAGCATAGACTCCACTACTATGATATGTGGCCTCCCAGGCTCTGCCACATTCTTTGCAATAGGGCTTCTTTTGCAATCTATTTGCCCACAACCACCTATTGCCCGAACAACCTTGTCCATCACACACGAGGTATTCCTTACCAGACCACTCCATGGCGTTTAGCCTATTCAAAGCTGAAAGGGGTATTTGGGCCTCCGTATTTACCTCTGCCTGCTAGTGTATATGCAAAAGCGGGAATTAAAAACTTCTGACTCTCTTAGGGTGGCCACAGGAAAGGATGCCTTTGCATACTGCTTGGAAACGGTGGCTCATAAAAAGCGCGAACTTTTCTGCTACTCTTATCCTAGAATGTTGCAGCAGGCGCCCGTGTTCCCATCTGAGGGAAGATGCAAGAACTATGCGCTTTGGGTATGACAATGCGCTTTGGCTGTTGGCTGTTGGTTGTCGGTCATTGGTTATTGATTGTTGGTTGCTGGTTGCTTGTTGTTGCTGATTGGTTGTTGGTTGTTCTGGTGGTTGTTGTTGTTGTTGTTGTTGTTGTTGTTGCTGGTGTTGTTGTTGTTGTTGCTGTTGCTGTTGCTGTTGCTGTTGTTGTTGTTGTTGTTGTTGTTGTTGTTGTTGTTGTTGTTGCTGTTGTCTGTTGTCTGTTGCTTGTTGTTGTTGTTGTTGTTGTTGTTGTTGTTGTTGTTGTTGTCTGTTGCTGTTGCTGTTGTCTGTTGTTGTTGTTGTTGTTGTTGTTGTTGTTGTTGTTGTTGTTGTTGTTGTTGTTGTTGTTGCTGTTGTTGTTGCTGTTGTTGCTGTTGCTGTTGCTGTTGCTGTTGCTGCTGTTGTTGTTGTTGCGATTGTTGTTGCTGTTGCTGTTGCTGTTGTTGTTGCGGTTGTTGTTGCGGTTGTTGCTGCGGTTGTTGGCTTGGACAACTATTCAAGTTTCAAATATCATTGTTGCACTTTCAAAAAGTTCTCCAAAATATTAGTTGCATCGCCATGGCTCACGATGATGTTTGCTCCATGACGGGCAGAAGGCATAGTGCATGATTCACAACCAAACCATCACTTGAATTTTGCGCCATTTCTGTACATAACCCGTGGCAAAGCCGATGTCGCTCACTTTCCGATTTGCCACACAACAACTTCACTCCAAATACAATTTTTGGGCGCTTTGCTTTTCTGTTCGGATATCCTGTAACTTCTTATTAAATATTTTCGAATTACCGTGCTGGTGAACTTCCAGTAGAAAAGTTTATGCAATGGTGCAATGCAAAAAGTGTGATTGCTGCTTGATTGAAACAGTTGCGGTGTGTTCATTCCTTGTTCCATTCATTGATAATTAGGAACTGTAAGATGTCACCTATCTCCGAAGTTCTTCTGTATATGTGTTAATTTTCAGTCCTCATGTTGCACACTGTGTTCTAGTAGCAGTGGCGTTGGTCCTTGGCTCCAGCGTTGGGTTCTGCAGCGATGGGATTCCATTTTGGAAACAGCAACGGGTTCGTCATACAAAACGTAGAGATGTCATTGGATCAGCTTGCATAAGTCTTCTCGCTCATTCGCTTGATTCAATTCCAACATGGCACGCTTCGTGCGCTCATACAGGTGGGGACATGATAACAGACTGCAATGTATATTTCATAGAGCTCATAGGGAAAATGGTGGTACCCTTGGGATGGTGCCCTTAATCAAACCCGTATGCACTTTATATATCCTTATATAGGGTATTTAGTGGGTAACTCCCCTTTTAAAGGGCTCCTTGCAGAGGTAAAACAGCGGGCCGGGGCCCCGCTCTCCGCTCTCAAGGGGCCTCCACCATATTTCGTCCACCAAACTTTGAATCTGCAGGAACGCGTTGCTCTTAGCAGCAGCTCTGATTGTTTCGCAGGCCACTTGCAAGTCTCTTGGGGACTGAAGTAGATGGAAGATATGAAAATTCAGAAAACCTTGGCAGAATTTGCAAAGCTTTCATAAACAGCTCTGTACCTGAAAGGCAACCATTTTTTTGTTTAAACACATATGAAGTGAACAGATGATTATGTAGAAATATGTCACATCTAGCAACATTGATTCAAGGTGAAGTGCATAAACTGCAGGTGAGTCGCAGTTTTACGGGTTTGCAGCCGACAGTTCGACAGGCCTGCCCGGTGGTGTTTTTTTTTTGGTGTTTTTACCCATGGAGGGTTTCAGGGATCATTCTGCAACAGCAGGTCACTTTGGCAAGAAGGGCAGATAGCCATGAACTTGGGTTCTTTGTGAAGGGGTGATGTGGACTTGCTAATTCGGCGGCTTGAGGTTTCAAGCTGCGCTATTTTGATGCCAAAGGGGCTGCTGAGTCGGTGGCTCAAAGCTCGGAGCCAGAAGTGATGCCTCATTGCATTGCTCCATTTGATTGTAGTACCTTTGAGGACAGTTCGGCTTCTCTTTGCAGCTGCAGGCAAAGACTATGAGGCACGAAGCGTATTTGACAGGTGAAATTGATCATTGCACAAGGTCCAAGTTCAAAAGTGATCTGAAGCCCTTGAATGAAGGTGTGGGACGTCCCACAGTAGAAACTTTTGTGTGTAAAGGGGGGTAGAAGCTTCATGACCCAAGAAGTCCAACCGGAGTTTTTTGGGGTTTGGGTCGAGGTCTGGGCACCTGGTTTGGGGCGAAAAAAACGCATGTTTCTGGGGAAGGTTCTGGGCAGGGTTGCGGAAAGGTTCCGGGCCAAGTTCTAAAGAGGTTTTGAAAGGAAGGTTCCAGAAAAGGTCTCTGATTATTTCGAAGAAGGTGGCAAACAATGGAATGCTCATGAACTTTGGTTTCAACATATGGCTCTCACTGTTGTTTTTTTTTTAAATAAATATAATTTATTTGATTTGGGAGGTTTTGAGTGTTGATGCAAACAGGCCAGAAGCTGAAATCCCAGTTTTCTAGAGGCTATTGTGGGGGAATTGAGCTTGAACGGTCAGATGATCCGGAACTGGTTGCCGGAATGGCAGGACATGAGGTACCCGGTGTCTTTTGGAACACCTGGAGACTTCTCAACGATCGTCAGGAAGGAGTGGATCTGGGTGAAAGTTTTGAAGGTTACGAGGCGACCTACTTGCAGTGATCTTCAGAGTGATTTTCCCAGTGTTATAAGCATTTTCCAAGGCTCAAACGGCTCAAACGGCTCAAACCTCGATTTTTCTCCATTCTTAAGAGAGAGCTGAATGATCTTCATGATTGCTGTGTTGAAGCTGTGTGGTTGAAAAAAAGTCATCCAAACGTCTCGCAAAGTGCAAAAGAGTTCCCGCTAAATTCGATAAAAGTAGAGCTCTTGCCCATTGACATAAGTGTTCAAGATCTATCCGTCAAGGTGACAGATAAACTCCAACTAAAGCACCTGAGCTATTCTGGTGGGATGCTTTTTGATGTTTGTAACTCCCAGAACTGAGCCCCTTAACCTGCAAACTCACGAAGATGAGATCATGGCAGAAGCAGATATGATGTGTGCACGGAATTTCAATACTTGTATATAGGCCATGATCTGCAAGATGGATAGCTGGATAGAAGGGCAGGCATAAGCAAGGAAACGTGAAATACTGGCTATAGCCACAACCAACACAATCCTTGGCCAAGTCTTCCTTGCTTCAAAAAATTGCTGCTTCAAGAGAAGCAAGGTGGAAGAACCTCCCAAATTCCAAAATGTAGAGACGATTCATGAGGCTGAAGGTTTAGAAAGGATTAACAAAGTTCAGGGATGCTTATATATATTTTTTGTTGCCCTTAGATTCCACAAACAATTACTGATGATTTGACAAATGATATTGGCAAATTGGGAAAGTTTGTGCAAAAATCCCTGAGATACTTGACAATCCTGAAGTTTCAACGGAGAGACGGGCCAATCTTGTCTTCAGATATTCTGGCGACCCCTAGCCGTGAGACAAGATCTGTTGCTGATGTTTTGCATTGAATAATCCCTCGTTTGAGAAGAGAGTGTCATATCATTAGTCTCTGGCTTACAGATCACTTCTCACCATCACTAGGCTGAAGGATCAAAGCATTTTGTCATTTCACTGTGTGTTGACAGTCCTTGTTGGTGGAATATGGTTTTATCAAATGTACATTGATATTGATGCGACATATGAGTTGGTTAGTTTAGTGATGAAGTCAGGGATTTGGGTCGTGAGCTGGGCACGAATGACCCAGTTTTGCTTGGACAGATTTGATGAAAGTGGAGATATTTTGTGCCAGAGATATTGGGCGGTTTTGCGACAAATATGTGCAAAGCATTGAGATTTTGGTGCAAATTTCCAAGGGAGATTTTCTGAAGTCAGAAGAATGACTTCCGTAAAAAATGGATGAATCATTAAGTCATTAGCCCCAAAAAAAAACTGCCCCCCCCGATGAGGAATCGACTTCCACGGATCTGCCCCCCCTGGACTTGGGGAAATCTGCCATGGATGGGTCATGGATGGATCCTTGTGACCAGGAGTTTGAAGTTGACCGTGATGCAGGGAAGATGGATATCTCCATGGGCAAGGCGCATGTCGTTGTCGTTGTTGTGATTTTAGCCCGGATGTGCAAAAAATGCGCCGTGAAAGATTGGCAAAAAATGCCGTTTGGAAGAGCCAACGTGACACCGAAAAAAGCGCTTCCTTTGTATTTCCGTCAGACATGAACTATGGTTGTGTCAGACTCGTGCAGAGCATAACGTAATGCAATGCTATGAAACTGCTGTGCCATGCGAGACAATGCCATGCAAGATGCCAAGCGATTCTGTTCAGAAAATGACATCTAGACACTCAGATGCAGAACAAATTCCGTTATAGCTTATGTACTGTTTTAGGCATCTGCAAATGTATGTCTAAGCACACAAATGTAGGGCAAATGTTGGTGTACAGTGTACGGTGGTCAGTCCGACATGCATACTCGCATAGATGACGCTGACGCGAGGCCCTTTGCCTTTCCGTATTACAGTATCTCCATACTATGAGTGCATTGACTCTCACGTGCTTCCATATACAAATCACATTTATGATTATGTATTAACAAGCCCATAGGTAGGATTAGGACATGTGCTTCACAGAGCCTCGTGTTTTCTTGAGGTGCCTGTTCTGGATGTGGGTGATTTTTCACTGCCTCAAAGCAAGGCGATTGAGCGATATGTGGTGACTTGGACCGATTTTGATAAGGAAATTGCGGAAAAGGTGGTGAAACTTCAAACATTTTTTGGATTTTTTTTTAACCCCCATATTTTTCTGGGGAGTTTTTTTTCCAATTTGACGACTTTTCCCCATAATTTTTCAAAATGGGTTGAAGAAAAACCACCAACTAGAGATTAACAAAGTCGCTGATCTCCAAGGCTCGCAAGATTGGGATGATGGGCTCTACACCAGAGGAGGAGGTGAAATCCTTTTTGCTTGCTTCACCACGTTTCGAAAGGACGTTTTTCAACACGATTTGATGATTTTATGATCAACTTCATCATCAAAAGTTTTCGCTTCTGTGCAGGCCTTGGTTGATGCTATGGCCGAACATGTGCGCGATATTAATGATGCAACTAGGCACAAAATGTGTGTCTCATCCCTGCTGTGCTGTTTGAAAAAGAAGGCTGCAAAATGCAAAAAAGTGAGTTGCTTTCACATCCTCCAAAGTTTGGGTTGGTGAAAAGCTTCGGTGGGTTTGGCTGAGGCTTATAGGAGAAAGGGCACGTTTTTCATGAAAGATGCGGAAAAAAAGGCAGAAGCTTGGCTTTAATGGAAGTTTTCAGATCATCACATCAAACATGCTTGGCTTAATTGTCCCCAGAGTCAGGAACTGAACAAGCAGTGGTATGAAGAGGACGACCATACCGCCATTTTTTATCGTTTTTTTGGGAACACAATCAGTTGGGATGAATAGAGTTGATGGGCCAGGAGCTTCCTCCGATTTTGAAGAAGCTGGACATGGCATTACCTGGCAGTGATGGCTTTGCAGTTGGTGAAAAAGTGTGAAGCTCAGATGTTTTCAAGCTGGAAAAATTTCCAAATTTGAAAGCAAAGATACAACACGTGCTTCTTTTTGAAGCGTTCCTGGTAGTATCAACCCTGGTGCGACTTGATTTTTCATTTTCTTTTTTCTAATTCTTGTATCCAGTGGTTGCTTGGACATCTTTTCCACAACAACTGTCGTAAAACTTCTAGATTTGTTCAGACAACTAGTTGAGTCACAACTTTGTGAAGTTGTCATTTCCACATCCTTCCTATTAGGGTGGGTGCAAATTCAGCTTCAGATCTTTCAGGTCTCTTTGGCTGATGTTGCCATTTTCAAACTTCTCAAGGACAGAAACACCCTCGGGCTCTCAGGTCAGTTTTGGCCTCCAATTTTTCGTCAATCAGCTGGCAGTATCTGACAAATTTCCCAGGCGAAACACGTCATAGTTGGATTCTTGGAAATTTTTAAAAGCAGCGGGTTGTGATTTCTCACAAATCAAGGATTGACAGCCTTTGAGTGGTCTCATGATATGATATTTTCTTCTTATAAATATTCTTAAAGAATAGATCCTTTGTAAAATGATTTACATTTCTCCAGGCTTCCACGTGTTTTTTTGTCACCGGAGACGGTGTCTCCGTACCGGTGTCACACTTTAGTGGACGTGACACGCAGGACACCTATGATGTGGACGTTTCAGATGCCTATGATTCCTGTCCAAAGCTGAAGGCGAAACCAAAGTTGGGTGTTGTTTTTCTCCCAAAATATCAACGGTCGAAATGGTCGTGTAACTGCGTGCTGTTTTTTTTTTTAATGTATGGATTTTAGTAGATCCCAATTTGATACAGCCGATGTTAGCTGCATGACATATGTGACACATGATACAGATTCGTTTTTTGATGACCTTGCAGGCAATTGTCAGCAACATGGAGAAGAATGATGGCATGAAAAAATGGCTGGAAGAAAGGACAGCAAAATTTCTATCTTTTTCAATCAAGCTCGAGCAGTCAGTGAGTCGTTGTCTCGTTTCCTGTTCCCTCTTCCAGGCCCAAGACATTCATTTGAGTGATGGGGATGGAGCTGAAGATCGCCCCGCCATAACAAAAAAAAGAGGCGTATTTCTTGGACAGTTTTGAGGGATGCAGATTGTGCAGTGCGTTTGATAGTATTTCATACTGTATACCTATTGCATGACCTGCATGCTTGACTCTTAAAAGGCGTGAGAAGCCAATGTAGAGAAACTTCATGTGCCGGATCAGATATATCAATATCCCTTTTTTTTAGGTTGCGCCAGATCATCATTTTCTTCATCAGACTGAGTCTAAATATGTAATCTGCTGCTTTTTTTTGGCTAGAAGTCCCTGTTGCAGCGTTGGTAGAATCTCAAAGGCAGATTTGTTCGCCATGTCATTTTCTTGCAAAAGTGCCTTTGCGCTGTTGAACCTCTCCGTGTGCCTGGCGGTACAGTGTGTGTACCCAGGTGGTGAGTGTTATGAACTGAAACTACAGAAATGCGAAGGCATGGAAAATTGGACATTGCATGGCCTATGGCCCGAATGGCAAAATGAATGTGAAGGTCCAGACTTTGACATGGATGCTTTAAAAGATATCCATGATGAGATGGAAAGCAAATGGCCTTCATGTCCAGAATATGGTCAATCTGAAGAAGAATTCTGGAGTCATGAGTGGACAAAACATGGAACATGCTCTGGAATGGGGCAGCTTCAGTACTTCAAGAAAGCTTTGCAGATGCACGATGAATACATGGAGAAGTGCCCAGAAGGAAATCAATGTGCCATATGCTTCAGCAAGAATCTTACATCACAAGAGACTTGTCCAAATGCTGACTTGGAGGACTTGAAAGTGCTTGTCTAGTTTGTTTTGGGCAGTTTGGGTGAGCTTCAACTAGCAGGGCATTGGCCCTGTACCTGCAACAGGGCCCTGTTGCAGCCGTAACCGTGGAAGTGGTTGCAACCGCACCTGCAGGGTCGTGCAGCACTTCTGGGCGAACTTTTGGGGAAAAAAGCGTGTTGAAAAATTCAGTGATCTTTGTACAGAGCAGTTTCTGAACAAGACAAATTTGAAAATGCTTGATACAACAAGCCTTATCGCCTTATCATAATTTTTTTTCCTTTATTGAAAGTCAGAGCGAAAAATTGCCACTTCGGAAAAGCTTTGGCTCAATGCTTAACAAGTAGCATTTCAAGCTTCTTAATCTTCCTGAGACTTGCACACAAACATCAGGTAGAGACCATAATTTGCTTGGCCAGAAGTCATCAAAGTGATGAGTTAGATGAGTCTTCAAAAAAAAGGAGTGCTTTTACTCAACGTTCCTCCAAAAATGGCGTGCGATATGTTTATCAAGCTTATGATGCTCCTTGGCCCGAAAAAATTGAGAGGTCGCTTTTAGGGGTGACACCAGCGACTCACCTAAACGAAAAAATCCTAAGGATTGGTGATTCCGGTCGGGTCCTAAGTTAGGAAGGCATGGCATTTTGGCCAGATGCATGCGATGTGTTTTGGAAGAAAATCAATCCGTTTTTGTAAGCAAAGCAATCCGCAAGCAGCCGATTTTTGGACAAATCACGACTGGAAGGTGTTGGAAAAACAGCTTTGGTCCTTAAGTTTGTGGATGACATTGTGAAGACTGATAAGTTCACCACATTAGGCCAGCCTGGAACAAGTTTTGGGACCCTTGTGGCAGTTGTGGCGTGGTTCTTCACCAAAAAAACAGTGCATTTTCTGTTCGTTGTGTTTTTTTTTTCGTTTTGTTTCAGGCATTGATTACAAGACGAAGATGCTTTGGATGAGAGGCTCTGGGGGATTGGGGGGGATGATTTTCCTTGCGAATCATCGAAAAAAATCTGATCATTTTGTCGACGATCGAGGCCTGGGAGTGGGAAAAATCGACATTCGTATGCTGGATGTATAGAGGGAATGTTATGTTAATATAGAATGTTATATATATATATATATTACATATAGAATGGCGGCCTTGATGTATTGATGATGGACTCATGGAGTTTTCCTTGGATTTTTCATCCCGCGGTTTTGGGGAATTTCCGCCCAGGAAAGCGGGTGAAGTTGCAGATCTGGGATACTGCTGGACAGGAACGCTTTCAAACCATTACTCAGCAGCAGGATTCTCAGATTCAGATTGGTGGATTGGTCACATGAGTTGACAATTCGTTTTTGATGGAGAGTTGGAGGAGTGGTAAAAATCCCTAGAAAATTCCTGGATCCAATGAACCAAAGATTGATTTTCACATGGCACTCGAAACGCTGAGAGTTGGAGGTACTATCGAAGTGCCATGGGCATTTTGATGGTCTATGATGTCACATCCGAGGTCGGGTTTCGGGTTTTTATGGACTCATAAGCTTCCCAATAAAGGCACTTGTAGATGAGGCTTAATTTAAAGGGTGGTGTGATACGTTTTTTTGGTCCAGTCTTCTAAGACTTCAAGTAGCAAGTTTCATTTCTGCCATGGCCAATTCTTGATATGCCATGATCATCATCCCAATTTTGTAGGGCTTTACATGCGCATCATGAAAGGATCCCACTTTTCACAAGGGAAAACGCCGTCCAATCTACCCGATGTTTTCCGAAAACGCACGGATGAAACAGGAATCTTTCCAGAACATCGCACGTTGGAACGATCAGATTTCAAAGCATGCAGACAAGGACAGTGATAGCTGCGGGGTTGGAAAAATCGCTATTTTTGGCAAGCAAAGGACCGCATGAATGATCATATTTGGAATTGGTAGATCCATTTTAGAGATCTAGTAATCACAGACTTCATCATGCTTCTTTCAAACTGTGGGACAGCAGAAGAGTACTGTGCAGGATGTGCAACGTGTGCTTGTGGGCAACAAGGCCTTTTTTGTTCTTAGAAAATGACATCAACACATCAACTGCATCTCTTATTTTACGACTCAACTGTATCAACTGCAGTTTTTCAGGATGACGTTGGGGCTGATGTCAGTCTTGTGGCTGATGCTGCGAGGCAGATGCTGAAGACATTGTCGTTTCGACTGGAAGAGGTCAAGAGCTTGCAGAAAAGTGCGAGGCTCAACAAGCGACAAGTAGGTAGGTAGTTGGGATAGCAGCTTTAGCAGTTATAGTTGTAGCTGACGATCCGAGGTATGGTATACCATTTCTGGAAACCAGTGCTTGGTTTGGTGAGAATGTCAATGAGGCCCAGTCATTGTAGTTCTTGCTTAACGTTTTGTACATTCAATTGTTGAGCTCACCTCGTCATCTCATGGAGGCTTTCTTGAAGCTGACAGAGATGGTGATCAAACAACGCCGGCGGCAGGTGATGAAGTTTTGATTCGCCGTTGTTGGTTCCATCTGAAGTGAACAAATCCCTGCCAGGATGAACCTTATGTTCCAGATTCACTCAGCCTTTGTAAGGAGTTCCGAACAAAAGATCCTTGCAAAGCTTCGATGTTTTTTCAACTTTGCTGTGCTTTCTTCATTTGTCAGTCCTGCTTGTTGACCAAGTCGAAAACATTTGTGTGAAAAGACTTGGAGAGGATGAGCCATCAAAACAGAGGGCCTGCTGTGTCCGCCAATGAGAGGACCGACATTTGTTCTCGGAGTTTTTTTTTGATCATCTAAGAGAGTCTGACACTCTCTCTCTCTCTCTCTTTTTTTTCGGCCTTTTAAAGAAAAAGCCAAAGATTGCTGTACCTGCTCAAGTCCTTAAATTGTACCCGCATGAAAACTAACATATGCCCTGAAAATGGATGGTTGGAAGATCAACTTGCCTTTCAAACTGGTCCCTTTTCAGGGTTGCAATGCATTTCCCCAAGCCTGCCACAGGCACCTCTGAGTGACACCCGGCATGGTTTCATGACACCTGGGGAAGGTTTCGTTTTGTATCCCCTGTATACTACAAGCCGCCTCATGGAGTGCAGAATTTACAAAAAAAAACATGAGAGAAACCACCACGATTTGGAACTTGAGGAACTTGATATCCTATTTTTTTTGAAGATTTGGTGTTTTTTTGCCACTACAGCTCATCAATGCCTTGATTCGACTCAACAATCTCTGTTCCAAGAACCTCCATATTCTGCTGCTCCATTTTTCCAGAGAGTAAGCTGTCGGAATTCAGATGCTGGCTGTACATACCAATGGAAAGCTCCAAGATGCAGCTCCCTCCGGGAGGAAACTCCGTGGGAGATCTGGCAATTCACATTTTGAAGTTTCAGAAAATTTCAATGAAAGAATTGCATGAATTGCCAGGTGGTACCAGGTGAAAGAAGGTGCGGAATTTGCTCACCTTGCATCCCCCGTTTTTGTCTTCCAGTCGTGGAAGTTGGCAGAGGCATTTGGTTGGCTGTGCTGACATGGGACTGCTTGAGTCCTTCGTGGGTCATCGTTTCGCCTGCGAAATTTCGAGTTCCTGAGATGCTTTCAAGCAGAGCTTCGGCGAAAGAGTTGGCTTTCCGAAGCTCCGCCCCCACGACAAGCAAATCGTTCTTGTCCACTCAGGTTCTTACCCTTCCGTCACAGGCAGAACGTCACGGGTTCTGAGCGAGTTCGCCGGATGAGAAATGTAGACACGACGACTCGCAAAGAAAAAAAACAGCATTTGAGGTACTAGTAATGCCCACCCTGGTGTTGATTTGTGCAGGTGTTTCAATGGCTTGTCAGTCAAAATCTCATCTTTGAATGTATTGATTCACAGTTTGTTGCGAAGTATTTCGGCTCAACTCCCAACCATGTCCTACGGCTGCGGCACTCTGGCTGGCCCTGGGGGGTTCGCATCTCAACGGAATGCAGATAGCTACAGGAGTGAACCAGGAAAGGGGGCATGCAATGCAGCTCGCAGCTCATGTCATTTATTTCAGCTTTTGTGGACCCTTCTTTGAGACCTAGGTTCAACCTGGGCATTGCTGCTGCTTCGCGCTCCAATGGCAAGCACAATCCTCAGCATTTTGTCCTGTTGGGACCATGATGGGGCCCGGGGTGATGTCAATGAATCAGGGCAAAAGCAACACAAATCCTTGAGATTGCTATGCTTATGAGGCAAAACGCTTTGCCGGAGAACCCTCGCCACGATCGCATTCCTCGAGAAGCCATAGACGCCCGAAGCCCCGGATCGGCGAAGATGGGCAGCTCGATGTTTTGATCACCATTTTTTTTCCAACTTGCCTTGTTTGGCTTGATTAGTTGTATGTATTTCATTATGAAATAGATATGTCCACGAACAGCCAGAAGCAAAAACGTCCGTAGCACCAAACGTCGGCTTTTCAAACGACTTTTCTCAGGATTCCCATGAAGTCAGCTTCAACAAGGAGCCTACACGACTCTGGGGCCAAGTCAAGGCGAGCTGTTTAGTCAATGAAGATGAAAGATAAGGTGGATAAAAAGCTCAAAAGTGGCAAGAGTTGTCAGTTTTTTTTTCTGGAGTTGTTTAGTTGTTTTTGGAATTCTGACAAAAATGTGGAGATTTTTGGACCAATCACCAATTTTTGTTGGGGATCACAGTTTTTTCAACCACTGGACGTTGCTTTGTGAGGCAACAAAATATGGGGGTATCGAGCGAGTTGATGCTGTCAACACACTGTTGGAAGCTTAGGAAAAGCCAGAAACGATGATGCATTGAAAACCATACCATCGCATCCATGGACATGTTTTTATAACGTGTCCCGAATTTTTGGCATGTGAAATTACACCACAAGGGTTGAAAATCGAATCTAAAAAAATCAGGCTGTTGGTGGGAGGAATTGGGTACTTGGGTCTTTGGGGTACTTGATGTGAATGTTCCACTAGTCGCAAGCAAGATTTACCAAGTATGACATCACCAGATCAAGTGAGAAGGGAGAATGGTGGGGCCAAAGCAACGGGGGTGTTGGGTGTTCTGTCTGGCTCTGGGTGCATTTTTGTGTCCATATCAACGATAGGCTAGTAAGCTGTGGCAGAATATGGTTAGCTTTGGAGGTATAAAGTCAACAAGCTGCAAAGCATTGGCCCGGAGGTCTTACAGACTGCAATAAAAATTGAACCAACCAAGCGTACGCAAAGGAGTTCAGCTCATACATCAGGGAACCATTTCGATATGTGTTGCAAAATGACCAAAATCCACAGGGGGTCGGTCATCAATCACGAGACCCCATGCAAATGTCGTACGAGTTGATCATTGATTATCCCAAGTCGCAAGTGTTGCTGCGAATTTTGCGTCCCTTTTCATTCGATGTCTTACCCGTGTGTTTGTCGGGTCCCAGGTGGCTATCTGGTGACTACTGGAACGTGGATAGCAACATCATGAAATGGGGCAAACACGAGGCCGGGGTCCTCTGATTAAGGTGAACGCATGTTGCTGAGATATGTTCAGTTGTGTCTAAGGTCCATCGCAATGGAGCATGCGCCAATCATGATGTGCACCGGCATGTTGAAGCCTCAAAAATAATGTGATATGCGATGTAAAAGGCCTCAGGATTTCATCGCGTCCTGTTGATTTGTTGCTTTGCTTGGTTAAACTTTGTGCTTAAGATACTGGTTTGCAGATCGGGGAAGTTGTCACCTAAGGACCAAATTACAAAACAGGTTCTGCCCCCTAAGCCAGGTGGGACGAATCCCAAAACACACGCTAGCTTTTTTCTATAGTTGTTTTCTTCTTCAATTTCGCTGAGATGTTTCGGCTTTGTCAGGAGACACGCGACCACTACGATATTGTGTTAGTGGTGTGGTCTCTCCTGACTGCTGCTTTCTAGAGGAGCCAATTCCGCGGGAGGAGACCATCGGGTCCCTGCTGGTGTTTTTTTGGCTGTTTCCGATGGATGAGGCGTGGGGCTTTGATCTTGGTCTCCGTGATCGACAAGGCAACAATACGACTCTTTGGAAACCAGCAGGTTGCCAAGAAATGGCTCGGAGCCCCAAGGATGTTCATCCGAAAAAGAAAGGCGATTCTGGAGATTGAAAGTTTGTTTTTGGGCTCAAGTGGAAGTTTATTGATCCGTCAGGAGTGGCCATAATTCATGAAATTTTTGCTTTTCATGCTCGAGATAATGTCAGATGCTCTTTTTTGTTGTTTGATGGGGACATCAGTCAAGGTGACTGCTTGAGGCTTGTTTGACCTGCAGAGATAGTGGTATCCCCAATCAATTCATGTTCTAAAATGTTCTATGTCCAAGAGTCCAAAGGTCTGGGTTCAACAGGAAACAAAAGCACTTATCGTTTTTTGTTTTGCCATACCACCAAGTTTCCACAAAATTTCCAGGTTTTTTCAAGCTTTAAAATTCCAACGTTTTAGGCAGGTAAAAATCCATGATGGAAACATCCAAGTCTGTGGGTCGCAACAAAAAAAACCTGCCGAGTTTCGCTCGGAACGGAGCTTCAACCGCAACATTGAGCGCATTCATGAGAACATGAAGACTCTTCGTCGTCCTTGGCATGTCTTTTGACCAAGGGTGGAAAACGTGTGTTTTGAGGATGATGGTGGCTTATTGTGGTGAATTTGCTGGGCGATTTTCAACGAAAATCCCATGAAAATTCACTAAATTGACTTGATGAAATCATCAAAATGAAGAATCAAAAACTTCGACTTCGACTGTTCAATTCACCCAATCCCTTGGTGACAAACAGATTTTCACGGCTTGTTTTTTCCATGACTCAACCCGCGGATCTGGTGAATTCATTGGATCCGCAGGCGGATCCGCGTCAGTTCCTGGGTCTGTGATGGTTGGGAAACCTCAACGACCGACCCATCAGGATGGCCACTTCCAAACGAAAAAACAAGGAGCACAACTCACTTCAGTGGGGAATTGATTCGAATTCCACTGGAAATACGTCTTAAAAAAATTCGGAGGATGGAATTTCACTGGAATTCAGTGGAACCCACCTCCAATTTTCGACTGCATCGGCTTTCCAGTCATCGGCTTCCGTTTCTGGTGTTTTTCCCCGTTGAGGCCCAGACTCTGAAACCAGAGGATATTGGTGGCGAGGTGGTGTTTTTCAAATCGTGGCATCCAAGACGATGACATGTCGATGTGTGTGCTACGTGCCACCAAAAAACATGGAGGCCGGTGAATTAAGCACTGACGATGATGCCACGATGTTGCGAGCAGGTGAGATTTTTTGGGTGGAGTTATTGGCTTATGGGAACGTGGGAAGAGGTCAATACTATTCAATACTGATCTTTGCTTGGGATGTTTGTAAGTCCATGTGAGTTGCAGGTGTCGTGAATGGAATTTTCACCACATTAATGACAATAAGATCATTACTTACACTCTTGGATTATTCTCCATTCTTTCATTCTTCACATTTTTTCAAAAGTTCTGAAAATTCAGAGGGATCCCGTTTCACAACTGCTATTTCATAGGTATGATTCGAGAATCATGTTTGCTTCACCAGATTGACACCAAATGGATGTTTCCAAAAATAGGGGTACCCCAAAATGGATGGTTTATAATGGAAAACCCTATTAAAATGGATGATTTGGGGGTACCCCTATTTGCGGAAACACCCATATCTATCTCAACTGGTTCGATTCCAGCGAAATGAAAGACACCAAGCTAGGCCGTACGCATGCTTCTCGGAGCTGCTATGGATGGGACAGGTGGGTTAAATGCCTCTTTTTTGCGGCTGATTTCGAGATTTCCCACCATGGAAGCAAAGCACGGCAACATGCACCAACAAAACGCTTCATGCTGATCAATCAGCTTGATTTCAAGATTGGAGTTTTTCTCGAAATCTCCTCTGCGGTGTGTTTTGGAAAGGTATGACCACACCTGTCGACGAGAGGCTTGGAAAAGGACTTCAAGTCTTTTTCCTTACCGTTGGACATGACGTAACATACCATGTTGATCCATAGTGGGGCCAATAATTTTGTCAATTATCATAAAAAGCAATGGACAAACAAAACATTTCTACCTAGGATATTGTTCTCATTTTTGTTGATAGTTTTTGGAGGATTTTTCAACCATTTCACTCATCCTGAAGGCTGCGAAGCTGAGTTGCTCCGTCCACTGCCCTTCTGAAAGAAAAAGTCCAGAGGCCTGTTTTTTTTCTCTCACTTTTTTGTTGAAGGTTTCTTTTGGGAAATGGAGGTCCACACTGTCAAAAATTTTGGCAAGCAATCTCAGAAACAAAAAGCATTTGTTTGGGGGGAAAACTGTCATTACATCCCCGATAACTAACATGACAATGGAACATCACCATTTTTTTATAGGAGATACATCTTCATTCAGGCTGTGTTTTTCCACCTGGGATTCGTTAGTTTTCAGTTGGCAAATCTTGGTTGGACCTTTTCCGCTGGACCGGACCAGGGCTTTCCCTTCAAGGAGTTGGATTTAAATCCAGCTGCTGTATACACCAAAAAGTTGGGTTGCCTCAGTGGTAGTGGAGTGAACGTTGGAACCAGCCTTGCGAAAAAAAGTGTAGAAAAGCAATGTAATTGGATAATACGAAAAATATCCAGTTATCTGGGGATGATCCTATTTTAGTCATTGTAAGGATCGGATCCCTACAAACCAGCCAGTTATCATGGAAGTTTCACAAGTTTTGCACTCTATCGCTGCTGGGATAGTCGGGATGAGACTGATATGATGACGCAACCAAAAGTGATTCCTGGCAAGTCCCTCCTCAACATCACAGAGCCTTTCGAAAGGGTTGAGGGACTTGCCAAATCTTGGGCCAGTTTTTTTGCTTTTTAAGTAAGCCCACCTTATTTTCCCAGTAGATTGAGAAAACTACTCAACAGAACAAAAAAACAAACTGAAGGAAGGATGAAGAGCCGACTTTACAAACCCCCTAAAACCCTTAAGAGGAACCCGTTACAAACATCCTCAGGATGCGGGCGGATTTCTGAACGGAACCCCCAAGGTTCCGGCAGAGTGGCGAGGCAAGCCTACGCGCACGCTTAAGCAAATCCTCAGACTTGAGTAAATCAGCGCCTCGGTAGATTTCGGGTCAAAGGGGGTTGTTTTGGGGAGGGAATTCACCTTGGATTTATGGTGAACTGATGTATTGAATCACGTTTTACATGGACATGGACATCTCATTTTGCTCTAGATCTGACAAGTTTAAAGCTTTGGATCCAATTTTTTTTTTTTTGAGTTTGCTTATGGCTTACTTGTCCTAGTAAGAACATTGGAATGCTAAAACAAGTTTAGTGGACCTTTGCTACGCAGAAAAGAGGTTTCAGAACCTAGCGAAGATCACGAAACGGTGTCAACCATGTCGAGCACGTCTAGTTTGTGCTTTGTACTTTCATGACCGTTGCTTTTGGTGAACATGTGCAGTTTTGAGAAAGCATTGAGAAAGCAAACTTTGTATACAGCAAACTTGCAACCTCTACTTATTAGTTGCTTGATATCCTTTCGTGTGATTTTTTGAGTGCCCGTGGGTTGTTGAAATCACAGACCGTGTCCACTTAGACGCGGGGAACTGCTGGACTGTCTACTTCGCTTAGATGAGCCAAAACAGCCGGTTTTTTTGGGGCAGATCTGTCTGTCGACCTCCGCTTTTAAAGAGCGGATCAGCTGCCTGGACGGATCTGTCTCTCCAGCAAACGGTGGAAAAAGGTTGACCCCGTTTGTTGAGGATCAAAGCTTTTTTTTTGTGCGATAGACATGTGGTTTGCATTTCTTGGGTTGAAAAATTTTATCCAGTCATGACTGTTCAATAGCAGATAGTACTGGCGACTCTGGGCCCTGAGCCTGAGCCGATTCTGAATGGAGTTATAGCCCGAAAAAATCAATGGCCGAAAATCCATGGAGTTTTTTGAGATTTTTGGAGTTACGAGTTGCATCAAAAATTGAAATAATTCTCAGAGTGCCACTGAAAGTGGAGACTCGGAGTTTGATCAACTCGGACAAACCCTCTCCCGTTGGAGGGGTCTAAAAATTGCCCCTGCTGTGCCCGGTGTTTTTTTTTAGCGCAGCGCGAAACCGCCAGGGAAAAAAAGGTTGGGATCAGCTGCTGTTGTTTCAAGCCAAGAATTGCATCATCCTATTGCACTTGATGTGTCCATGTGTTTCAGTGGTTTGACATTTCCAATTCACTGCAATGCCTTAAAACAACCTCAAGTGTTGTTTGTATGGTTGACAACATGGACAACATGCACAGATCCATGCAGGCTTCATAGTATTTGTCAAGGATTTTCAAACAAAAACACCTACCAAGTCTATGAAAAACAGTTTTATGGATTGGATCCAATCCATTCAGAAAGGTCTGAAAAAAAACTTCCATCAGACAACTCCATAACAAGATCATAGAAACCTTATCTGATTGAATTTTCGTCTTTCATCAACCGCAATTGGCCTACTTAACAGGCACGGATTTTGACAGATTTCGGTCTATGCACAGGTGATTTTTCAATAGTCGAGAACGGCTTTCTGGTGTCCAGATTTGTTGATCGAAGCCACAATCATTTCACCATCAAAACTTACCCATTTTTTAACGTTTTTTTTTGGCATCTGTGCTTTGTGCGTTTCGTTTCTCAGAACCGTTTCGCTCTCGGTGATTTTGGATTCCTATGCGAAAAAAGAAATCCTCATCAGGCTGCCTCATCATGACTAGTTTTCAGGTCATAGCAATAGTTGCACACAAATGGCCATGGCTATAACTTCAAAGTCATTGGAACCCCCAATAGGCTGGACCTAGCACATTTGTATACTTATCACTGATCACCTTTTATCTTTGTGGTCACTGGTACCCTAACTTTGAACCATATTTCCTTTCTATTCCATCCTCTGACAGCAGCTGTTTTTTTTTAAAGTTTCTACGAAAAGTTGCTGAGACCGCAGGTGGTTTTCGCCTGCGGCCATGATGGATAGGGGAAAGCACAAGCTAAAGTGGAGATGCCACAGGATTTCGGGGGATTTCCGATTGTCAAAATACCGTTGATGGAAGAAATCCCAAACAACACCAGGGATGTAAAAAAACCCTGCAAAAAAACTGGGATAAACTACTAACCTCAACTGGTGGAGGATTTCTGAACCATCAACAGTACCATTGTTGCACAGCATTTTTCATTGAATTTACTTATCTCCATCTTATCTCCCATCACAGGAGGTGGACTTGTTGATCAAAGTCCTCTCAGCACGCGGATTGCGCGATGCGGCTCCGGATTTGTCACAAGACTCAGTGGAAATGCGTTGAGGGCGTTTGCGGAGCTTGCGGGTTGAATTGAGTAAGCAAGGATGGAAGAATTCAGCTTGTACCTGATGCTCCTGAATTTTTACTCCAAAGTGACAAGTGACAAAAAACAGATTGTTTGCTGATTTTTCTTTTTCACTTGCATGGTTGCATTGAACCTTAAAGATGTGCAGATGCATGAAAATTGCATCAACCCGCAACAGTCTGAAAGCTCTGGAAAGCATGCAGATGCACACAATCAACAAGAAAGGATTCGTTGCAGAAAAGCCTACAGAGGCAGTGTAGCAGCACAAAAATGAATTGGCTTCAAACAGAATGCAGTTGTTTGGCCTGCTTGTGATGTTGGAAAGGTTCAATGAGACGATTGTGGAACCGTTGCTTTCTCAGTTAGGGTTTCAAATGCTGGTGGAACTGTGGCCAACGGTGGTTGGCTTTTTTAAATCTCCCCCAAAGGCCAAACAGAGATTCACAAATCATAAGTGTGCAGTTCCTGCCGTGTGTGAATCAAAGAAATGCGACATGTTTTTGATTGTTGGACTTTCTTCCATCTTCACACCTCTCAGTCCAAAGTCGCGAATCTTGGCGACTTTGTAGCTCTCGTCTTGATGATATGGGTCAACTTATCACCCTTCAGGTACTGTCTTTGCGAGATCATGGGCCGAGATGATCCTGGAGCGCCGAGCTTCCGAACCAAATCCCTCATCAATGAGGATAGGCCACAGTGGAATGAGACGAAGCTCGGCGGCTAAAGGCATCCCACCACACCCCCCTCCCCCCGAAAACTACTGGCCTCTCAGCTGAAAAATACCCTCTTTTTTTTTTAAAGGAGAAAAAAACACGAGACAAACCAGCAATTATTGGGTTTCCCAGATGTTAGTTTTCGGGGGTGTACCAACCGTTGTTGGTTTTGCACCCCAACGAACCCTGCTGCAATTTTCCTGTTTCACTTAAGGAGTCGGATGTTGATCGAGCAGGTGGTTTGGCATAGCAATATATACAGCGATGGCATTGCTGAAGACAGGATTTTACAGTCCAAACACATGCCCTTCGGCATTTCGCGAGATTTATTGACTTTTTGTTGCTGAACGTGTTGACATTGACTGGTTTTTTTCTCCCCCACAAAAATAACGACCAGGGAGAATCCTTGATCTTCATGGTGAATTACAAGGAGCAGCACAGGGCATTGGGCACCAAAAGGTAAAAAAATATATCTCAAGACCAAGCTTGGAAATCTGCCACATACAGATGATTTGATATTTTTTTAAGAATGGATCCAGCCACTTGATTGTTGCTGAACCTACGCACCTCATGAATTTTTCGGGATTTTTTTTGGGGCAAATTGTAGCCAGCAGATGTTTTGTTTGCACCTGGTGAGAGAGTAACCCAACTTCATTTGCCAAAATTGCCAGGACGATGACTCTGAAGATGATTTGATTGGTTGGGAATCTGAAGAAAGTTATTGGGGATGTCATCTCACTGTACCAACCATTGGAGTTGGGAGTGGATCTTTTTTGCCTCATGATGGATGTTTTTGGAGGTTGGGCCAAGCTTGAATACAGTGCCATGATGCCAAATGGTCAGAGACTCACAATTTTTGTTTGGGTTGAATTTCAGAGTTCTTCTCACTCAAAAGGTGAACAATTTTCCTTCGTTTTGGTGATGCAATCAATTGGCTGAAACCAGCTTTTGCTTGGCGCATTTCTTTTTACTTTTTCTTTTCTCCAAAATTCCAAGTTGTTTTTTTCCAAATCAACTGTCAGAGTTGAAACCTTGAGGTGGCAATTCACCTCATCAATTTGCTTGGGATTAGCTGGTGTTTTTTGTGGGAATGTACCCAGGCTTCGTGGGTGAGTTGAGCCTTTCCGATGCTGCTGCAAGTCAGGTTGGAAAGCAACGCAACAAAAATTGGTGCAAAAGTGGTTGACTTTTGAAAAGCATGTCAACCGAGTCAACCAAGACACGTTTGGATCATTTGGCTTGAAAACAGGCTCCAAATCTGTGGTCAGCTAGTCATTTGAAGCTTGTCCAGGTTTTTTTTTCCACAGGTGGTGGACAATGTGATCTTCAGAAGGTCCGGTAAGTGGTTCTATTTCTATACCATGTCTGTTTCCATGACTTGAGCTTTCACAGCCAGCACTTGAATGTCTCGCGGTTTGCGCGAAGAGAATTTTTGTCTGGGAGCTGGAAAGGCAGCCATTTGCCGGCCATGCCATGGTAGATCCGGCCGATTCGTTGGAAAAGCTTCTGGCGTCGGCGAAGGCCGCAACACCATCTGGCAAACCCCAACGAAGTTATGCGGTGGAAGGGGAAGCAGGGTCTGATCAACTCTGCTACAGTCATGGACATGTTGGAGGTGATGTTGAAACGTTGGTCTTGAGTCAAGGGCTTCTTTTTAATTGATGCTAAACCCTGTTGCAAATGTGAAGTTTGTTGATATCTTCTGGTTAACACTTTTGTACATTTTGTCTGCACTTACTAATACGACCAGAACTAGAGCAATGAGTGTGATTCGCATTGTGTTTACATGTGTTTACCATTTGGTTTGCATTGCTTTTGAATCAGGCGCGTCATCATCGATGTTTATTGGCAGCACTGCATGTGGAACCTGCTTGCCGATGGCAGCTTTGCCAGCGCGTTGTAGGCCGCACCAATGGACCTACACTTGTGTGCTGTCATCGTAGTGGGCATCTTGGCTACGCAACGTTGGCTGTCCAGTGTTCATAGCTATATATGTTCGGTGTTATTGTTTGTTGTTAGGAGTTGATGTAAATTTTTTGAAAAAAGATCGTCTCATGACAAAAACTCCGCCAGTGCCTACCCTTCCATCTGGGCAGAAGCTTCCCACGCATTTCCAGGATCATCCCTGCTGACAATGGGAGTTGTAGAGAATGGGCCTTCGCTGATCACAACACCAATTGCCTGGGAGGGACCTTTGCTGCTTGTGCCCGGCACTTAGTGACCATCGCTAAAATCACCACTGTCACTGACTTGCACAGGAGATTGTAATGACCCGGTATGTTGTGCATTTGCTGTGGAGAATCAATCTATGGCAAAGCATCATAAACGAATTTCCGAAGGGTGCTTGACACTGCGGCAAGCCACACTTTGTCCCTTGTGATATAGAGACAGAGTCTTGCACCGGTTTCCCATGCAGATCCAATTGTTGTTGTTCGTCCCGCACAAGAACCCAACGGTGGTGTTTCATCTGAAGGTTTTTTTTGATCTACCGCAAGCCTCCGCGGAAACATTGTGGGCCGCTTGCGAGACTGTGAGTGGAGGAGGCATTGTATGCCTGGTGTTGCCTCCACAACTAACATTGAAACTTGGCCTGCATTTCATCAAAGCTGAAGTTGATGTCCTTTTTTTGGGTGACCATCAACTCTCTTTTTTTTGAGAGTTCTGAATAAAGATCTGCAGCACAGATTGCCCGAAAAAACCACAAGATGTTGACAAGTTGGGACAAAATCTCAAAGATTTGGAGGGAAGCACAATGGAAGATTCTAAAATCTTCTCGTTCTCTGGTGCTGAGGGATGATTGCATTTCCATGCAGAAAGAGGTTGTGGGGTTGGTGTTGTCAGTTTTGCCAGGATTTTTTGTGGAACATGTTGACAGATCAGATGAAGACACGGATTTTTTCCCATCTTTGCCGAGTGTAGCTCCGGAGGCGCAATCCGTGATTGCAGAGTCAGAGCAAAAACTTGGCGAGGCGGGCTGTGTGTTTGGTGATGGAGAGTCAAGGATAGCATAGAATCCGGGGAGTCTGTACGTTTATTTTAAAGGTACGCTTCGATATGAAAAGTGATTACTGTACATACTGTCACTGCATATTTTTGAAATATATAATGTATCGTATACAAAAGAAGTACTGCATGTGTTAAAGGTTTTTTGATTGAGAAGCTCAAAGTCACTTCTTTGCCTTGGCATGTCAACGCTCAACGTTCTCTGCAGGCCTTGTTGCCACGCTTGGTACAAAGCCTTTGGAAGCCTTGTAGCTTTGTGGACCAAGAGCTGAAGATCCTTGCTACACAAGCAGGAACGGAAGAACATCACAAACTGTTTGAAACACAGCAGTTGGTATGTATGTTTGTCAAACATATTTTGGAGTTATATTTTTGCGAAACACATGTTGAACTGTGGTTTTTTTCTGTGGATGCGTACATGTCATGCCGGTTTGCAGAGTGCCATCAGCAGCCTTGACAGGAGAGCTGCTTATCTCAAACAACGCGGCTCCCGCAGCAAAGTCGACCTTCGTGGGAGGAGAGGCGTTGCTCCAGTTGTGCTGTACACCTTGTCAAGAAAAGGCCTTGCAGGCCATTCTGGAAGCAATTGGGACCAATATCTCCAACTGTCACTGGGTTTTTGTCAAACAATTTTAGCAAAAGAGTTGGTGGAAGTGAAAAATCTGACGAAACAAATCCATGAAAAACATGGAACATTTTAATTCGATTCGCTTGGTTTTCAAAAAAAGAAGTCATAGACACCAAAAAATACATCACAAAAGGGGGGGGTTTTGGTAGCCGAGATGGTAGCCGAGATGGTGTTTTTTTGGATCGATTCGATGTTTTGCCCTGAGGTCAACGGCTCTTGTCTCTGACGGGCCGTCGGGGTCGTGGGAAGTCCACGGTGGCTGCTCTAGGGATGGTGGCCGCATTGCAACGCCAACGATGTGTCGTTGTGACTGGCCCTGGCTCAAACAGAGACCAAGCTGAGCTAAAAGTTGTTGAAGCTGATTGAAATTTTCGAATTTTTTGGGCGTGATTTTGGTGGCACCAGAACAGATGTTAACTGGTTTTAGTTGAGACCTTCAAGTAAAGGATAACTATACACATTTGACTAAACTTGTGTTAGGACAGGCAGGTAACACCTCACCTTTTACAAACAACTCAGGTGTTCAAGGCATGTTTCGATTCGCGGCAAAAGTCCTGGATGAGGCACTGATTGAGCCGATTGTAGTGTCGAAACATTTATTGATGTTTTGTTGGACAGAGTGCATGAGATTTGTTGGCTTTTGGGGGATGAAAATCAAAAAAATTGAAATGCACTGCAAAAAAAACTTAGTGATGAATATGATGACTTGAATTTTTGTGATGAATATTTTTTTCATCCACTGAGAATTGATAGAACTTGTTGTGCTTGAGGCTGAGATATCTGATGGCCCACTGCGTAGCCTTATGGCTGGTCGAGCTCGTTTCCTTCATGCGGAGCGAAAGGGGGTTTTGGGATGGGAAAGATGGCAGCCCAACCAATATCCCAAAAAAACACCGGACAAAAAAATGGCTGGAAAAAAAATGGAACAAACACTTTATATAAGGAAACATGACTCTGAATCTTGTTTTCCTCATCTGCTGAAGCTAAACTGGAACACGTTGAAACAGAAACAAAAACCGGTTGGCGTAGGAGACAGTGCCTGGATATGTAGCTGCATTATCAGCTGTTGGTGATGCACCGGTGCCAGACTTATACTGATAGCAAAACATTTTGTTTCATCTTCCGTCTTCCAAACTTGGATTTGTTTGTTTCGGTTTCCGGTTTCGTACTTTTCAAAGGTGCTGATCGTGGATGAGATGGCCTCCCTGGCGATTCCTACTTTACACCAACTACTCTCAGCACAGGTACCTTTGGTCTTGTTGTTGGGCACTTTGTCTGGTGCTGAAGGAACGGGTGCTGCCATCCAGGAGAAGGTCTTTAAAGAATTGGGTGATTCGGCTGAAGCATGTCATCATGCAACCCTTCCTCCTGGTGTCTCCAAACGAGAATTTGTGAGACTTACACTTCAGGAGGCAGTGCGTTACAAGCCAAATGATCCAGTGGAAACGTGGTTGGATTCCTTACTTTTCCTTGATGTGCCTTCTCCTCCAACAGATCCCAAAGCATATGGACCTCTCAATGCGGCCAGATTTATGGAACTTGACATGCGCCAAAAAACGACACCTCAATCAACCTTGGTATCCTCGGTTATGGGTCTCTTACGTGGTCACTACCGAACGTCGCCCAACGATTTGGCACGCTTGGTTACTGACATGCATATTCGAACCTTCGCCTTGGTTGGGAATGGAGGGGAAGGACCACCAGCTGTTGCTGTAGTGGCAATTGAAGAAACCCCAGAGAGACTTGGGAAGTCCAGCGCGAAAGTGCACCAAACACATTTGCTGGCCAATGGTACCTTTACTGAGGAAATTTAAGACAGTTTTGTTGCATTTTTTTTGGATGATTATTTTCATAACAGACGAAATAGCGCACAAATCCCCGGTGCTGTCATGACTCTTGACTCTTTCAGAGAAATCCGGAAGCTTTAAATGAGTAACATGCTGGGATGAAGCCTCCTTGCAATCTTTCGATCGTGTATGTCAAAGTATGTACACGCATTTAATTTGTATTTATGGGGGTTTCCTAAAATGGTGGTACCCAACAACCATTGGTTTTCCTACTAAAAATGATCAGCACTTGGGGTGTTTTGGGGGTACCACCATTTAAGGAAACACCCTTATATAGTTCTTAATCTCTACCTGCCAACATCACCTCTGATTGCTTCATGTGTTTCACGCGAATGTGGCAACGTTGCAATGGTTCTGAAAGGTTTCTACAGGTGTTTTTCCCACAAAACAGGGAGTTTAAAGATCTGAAGGTCTCAAAATGTTGGTTGCCCTGAATTTTTCTCCCAAACAGAAAGGGGATTTGTTGCAACAAAAGTCGTCGCCAGGTGTGGAAAAAGAATATCCACATTTAGCACTCGCACGTCTTTCTGGTTTACGTCCTTGGCGTGTAGTAGCAGCTCCAGCGTTACGTGGTCGTGGTTTTGGACAGAAGGCCTTGGAACAATTGGAATTACATGTAAGGCGAGGGAGCTTTGAATCCTTTGTTTGGATGGTGTGTGTCAAGCTGTGTGTTGTTTAGTTTCTTGAGTTTTTTCAACTTTTTGCAGTTGGAGGTGGTTTGATCTGAGCTTAGACTTTTTTTAGCTAGGACACATTCTATAACTCCAAAATCGATGGGAGATATTTCAGAGATATCCTTGAAAAAAAACCAAGCCGTGACCTTAACGGGGTCTGAACGCCATGGACGCCAGGTCATTAGCTGATACCTCTGCTTCCTTTGATTGGCTGGGAGTTTCTTTTGGCTTAACTCCTCAACTGTTTCGCTTCTGGTCGCGTGCGGGATACCGTCCCGTGGTCATGTCGAATACGCCCAACGATCAAACTGGTGAGATGTCCATCAAAATGCTGCTTCCAGTCAGTGTAGCTTGTTGGTAAAACTGATGTGGTGATGTGATGAGGTCAAAATCCCGCACTGGTTGACATAATAAACATGTGATTTTATAGAATTACTGCGGTTTAACATGGTTAAACCATCCCAATGGATGCAGGATTCTGTTGATCAACAGATCTTTTCTCATAAATTTGAAATCTCAGCCTTGAGACAATCAGCTGTGCAATCAACCTTTTTGAAGCATTTTTTTTTGGCCATGGAGTTACTGAAAATCATCTGAATCTTGCACCTTTTCAATGTTGCTGCCGGTTGATATTCCAGTGATACTGTTGATGGACAAAATTTTGCACCACCTGGGATGGTTAAAACCTTAACTTATAAATAATGGGATAATCATCATCCTTGGTGGTGCAGGATTTCTTCCATCAACAGTATCATTCCCAAAATCCTCATGGAATGCTGAAGCTCAGGCTGCTTTGGAACGAGCCCTTCCAGCCATCACACCCCTTTTTGGGACCTCCTTTTACCGTCGATTGGCCACATGTTTTCGCCCCTTGACTGGCAACAAAAAAAGTAAGCACAGCTGTGGATACCCATCAAAAAAGATGTTTTTTCGAGATAAGGAAGTTTTTTTCTTCTTGGATCAAGATCAATATTTGCGTTTGATATGTCAAAAACCCAAATTGAGGGCCTTGAAACAGGGATCCATCCTGAACCTTTTCTCCTGATCAGAAGTTGAGTTGCATGCTGCATGACCTAAGGGGAGTTGGATCCATCCTTGGTTGTTGAAATCTTAAGCTCAAGTCCAGCAAGAAGTGGATCCATTTGGCAAGCTTCACCCTTGGAAGCTTCAAGATTAGTATCTTGGAAGCTTATTTGTTGTTCAAGTGAGAGAAGTGTATAGGAGTACCCGATAGGTGATTTTTAGGTTGTTTTGTTTTTTTGGCGGGGAGCCAAAGATTATTTGAAATGCAATATCTGGATATAAAAATGATAGATGATGTCAGTCTTGATGGCATTGTTGTTTGGGGGCATCTTTGCATTTTCAGATCTGAAAGATCAATGACTGGTTTTTCAGCCAACGGGAGTCCGTCTAGTCTTGAGTTTTGATGCGGAAATCTTCCTGATTACCTACTGAACCCATCTTGGGGTTTGCTTTTTGTCGAAGGAAAACCTGGCAACAGCGCGTAAACCGGTGGAGGAAGTTGCTCGCAACTATGATGCTTTGCAGAGCATGGCGTTGACTTTGGACATGTGGAACATCGTCTTTAGGAGCAGACCCTACAAAACCCCATGAATTTGTTTGAAACTTTGTTTCATTAGGGCAGAAGGGAACGGACTCCTATGATTTCATTTTCAATCATTTATCATTCATGACATGCCTTTCAGGGTGGCGATTTCCCCATTTTCAACAGCTAAGGATATGTTCAATTGCTTGGCCTCTGCTTATTTCTTTGGATTCCTTGAAGGACTTCATTTTTCAAAATCCGAAGAAGCAGCTCTGTGCGCTGTAGGTGCCCAGATGCTCAGTTTAGAGGAGGCTGCTGAGCGCTTGGGTCGTGGTAGCAAACCTGGAGATAGGCAGAATGATGTAGCAGCGCGGCTGAGGATGGTGGCCAAGGAGATGTGGAAAATGGTATGAGTTGGGGGGGTCCAAGGACATTGTTGTGTTTTGAACATCAAATCTTTGAGTCTATTGCATCAGTGTATATCAGTGTTGACATTGGCTGCTTTAAAACGCAGAAAGAAATGACGGCTTTAAAAATCAGCCTCCAAAGAAAAGCAACTGTTTTTCAATGGTTGAACAATATGTTACTCGAAACATGTAATATGAATAATAATTGATTACACATCCACTAAAGGCTTTTCATATGTTTCAAGATCCATTTCTTTCAATTCAGCTTTTTGGAGGAGCTGTTGCTTTGTGCAAGCAACAAACAATATGCCAAACAATGCAAACTTCACAAAGAGCATGTGACAGGAGATTTCACTTCATATTGGTGCTATAGACATGGAATGTTTGCTGACCATTGCTCCACGAGAGCAGGTGCTTTCCGCCGCCGCTCTTGGTTTCATCTGTCTGTTTTTGTTTTTGCGAAGCTCCTGCGCCGATGGGGGGGCCATTTTTTACCCAGCCAGGAGGAGTTCAAAATCATCAAGATTTGCCACAGATTGTGTTTTTTTTCTTGGAAAAGGATCCGTAAAAAAACATCTGAGATTTGCCGGTTTGAACGTTGAGTTTTCAGATGGGAAAACTTCCCACCTTTCATCCGAAAACCCAAACAAAAATGATGAACAAAAAGTCATCAACAATGGAGGTCCTGTTGGAGCGAAGTCACTCGCATTTTGTCGCGCAATTATGGCTTCCTCCACTGTTGGAACTGCACAGCAAGGAGGCACAGCGGGCTGCGACCAACAGCATGTTGGTCGCTGGTAGAAACCCTTCAGTACGAAGTCATAAAACTACCAAAAGCTTCGGAAGTTGGCTTGCCGTGAAAATCTGCGGTTTGCTTCAAATTCCTAGGAAAATCGCAGAAAGCCAAGTCTCTTCGAACATGTTTCAATCATCAATGAAGTTTCTAAAAAAACCTCAATGATTGGAGTGAACCGAATCTAAGTGTGAAAATTGGCAGGTCTGGATGCCAATTCCGGGACCATTTGATGAGGTGGTTCAAGACAATCTTGCAGTGCGCTTGCTCAGCAAATTCTGTTGAAGATTTGAACTCAAAAAGATGGTGAAGTGTGTAGTGATTGCTTTTTTTCATGATTTTCATAGATTTTTTGAAGTGGTAGCAGTTTTGTTGCTAATTTGCTATACTAAGCTAATGTTGATTTTTGAGAAATCCTGGTAAGTACTCCTCCAGGGTTTCCTAGAATAGTAACGCCACCAACAACACATCAATACAACCACCAACTAACCGTGGCCCGCGTGGTGCTGGCTTACCCTAAGGAGCTGGCCAATTATGCAGTTCACGACTTGCACCTGTGCCCTTGCCATGCAGACATCAAATCGGGTGATTTGGAGCGGTGATTTTGAGTATTTGAGAACACACCCCTGAAAACTAAGATTTTGAGCCATCAAAATTGGTGGTTTGTATTGATGTTTCTCCTTTTCCAAGAGGTTTCCAATTCAAGTTCCATCCGTAAAGGGAATGATAACACTCTGAAGAAAAACACGGAATAGTAATTAGCAGTAATTTTTTCCATCATCATCCTATGAATTGTTCCAGAGGCAAGAGCCACACTTCAGTATGCTTGTCAGTGGCGTTTCTTGGCATTGCAAGGGAGCTTTTTGGAAAAAAAAATCCCACGCATGGAAGAATGGTACCTTTCCTTGCCCAAAAACGCAGCCGCAAAATAAGCATCCCTATGGCACCCTTACCACAGCAAAGCCATCAACCCTAACCACCAAGAGTGAATCCATTGTTAGTTGGGGGTTAAGGTTGATAGCTTTGCTATTCTACCCTCAGATCTCAAAGTGATAATGTCAACATCTATGAAAAGCTTCTCAGAAAATAGTAAACCAAGTAAACCATTGCAAAACAACCAGGTGCGTTTTCTCCCAGTGACTATACCGTTTCTGTAAACATGTCTAGTTTCTTTTAGCCTATTTTGGCCAAAAAATGGAAGAAAATAGCTAACCATTGGCCCCGTAAAAAAAAGAGGGAGTCTTGATTGGAGTCTTCGGCATATCTTGGGATCATCGTCGTCGAGACGTGAATCGTTTTGATTGCAGGTGAAACGTATTGAGCTTCGCTTGGCCAAGAAACGTTTTACCTGCATCGAAGCGAAGAGTTTTTTCGTGTGCAACGAGCATCACCTCCACAGATGGCCATGCCACTTGGAGGGCAAGAAATTTGCCACACATGTGGGAAAAGGAATATAGTATATCTCATGTATTATGGATTTGGGTAATCTAATATAGAAAAAATGAACATGGATTTGTTCTAGATGTAGGTGAAATTCCTTGCAATAGTGCATGAAGTTTTGGGTGGAAAATATCATGAATGACCCTTGGATATGTTGCTTTTTTTATTCACAGGCACGGCTGATTTGGGCTTGGTAGCACCACCTGTTTGGTACAAACCGCTGCTGATCAGGTTCAAAATCCAACGCGTCAGTCACTATGCATCGTTGGAGGAAGCGATGACTATTGAAGGTGTGGAACAAATCCTACCTGGGACCACGTCATTGACTGCAGGTAGCATGGCATTGGATGTTGGTTTTGATGTTTTTTTTGTTTGAGAGTGGTAACCGATAGGGGTAAAGAAAAGGGGTAAAATGCTGAAATTACATGGTTTCGGTTTGTATGACATTTTGAGGCAAATTCAAAACCACACCCCTCCAAGAGGTAATGTTTTGTTTTTCTTTTTCAGTTGGGATTCTTGATAGATAACGGTGCAAGGAACCTCACAAAAGCACCTGTGTCAAGTAAGGTGAGCCGTGAAAAAAGGGGCCCGAAAGGTTGTTTAGGGTACATAGCGGGATGGGAAACTACCCAGTTATGTGGGGATTATTTCGTACCATTATAAGGATCCCGTCATGAACCAACCAGTATGTCACGGAAAGTATCCGAGTTGTTTTTTTTTTTTCTGTGGCTCAGGTGACACCATGGAAGAAACCATGTACCCGGACCCTGTGTTTACTGGCTGGAAGTAAAGTAACATAACTGGCTGGGGAATTTGCACATTTTGAATAGGAAATATATACATCGACTCAATCTGGGGGTCCATCTTCCAGCAATCGCTATGTTAGTCAACATTCACCAAGGTTTAGACGTCTTTCAACAGCTCTATGGTGGAGCGGCTGAGATCCAAGGTGCTGAAATCTCGGAGTAAAAATCTCCGTGTTGGAATTGAAAAGAAATTGGACCTTCTTTTAAATCTGTTGGCTGAAATCTCTTACGGTCAAATCGAAAAAAAAACATGGCTGTATTGAAATACGAAGTTTCTCGAGATGGGTCCATTACCTCTTTGCGGATCATTGCCTCAAGAGAAGCAGGGTCAAAATGAAAGTGGGTAAACGGAAAAGTGTAGGGCACAACGGGCAACACGTTTTTTTTCTTCCTGGCTCTCTACTTCCGATATCAACCCCCCCCCCCCAAAAAAAACCCAGGTGTTGTGGCGTTTGAGTTGGAGTTAGTTACCAAGGCGGATGGGTTTGGGGGGTGTATTAGAGTTGTTTTTTTTTTTGGGGGGGGTATGAGATTGAGAGGGATTCTGGCCCATTATGAGACTCCTTATTGATTGGGGGGTTATGATGCCAACACATTTGGGTTCACAGTGGCTAAGGAATCTATTCATTTCTATGAAGGGTGCTTCCGTAAATGGTGGTACCCCCAAAACACCCCAAGTGCTGATCATTTTTAGTAGGAAAACCCATGGTTGTTGGGTACCACCATTTTAGGAAACCCCCATGAAGGGAGATCCCCTTTTTTTTAAGCTTTTTTGCTTATCCACCGTGCACCAGTGTTTTTCGGGCAGAGTGCAACCTATTGACAATAAGGATTTCTTTGGATGGGATTTCGGCTCCACTTTTTTCTGTCTTAGAAATTCGGAGCTTCAGAAAAAAGAAGCTTTGTTTTGTTTCAACACTCAAAAAAAATCTACCACTTCAATCTGGATGATTTTTTTTTTGAGATCCAAGAATCATAGAGTGCTAACCCCACCCCCCCAAAAAAAGTACCCCAAATTTGGAGAGATCTACATAAAGTTTCCCAAGTATAACGCAAGACATTACTTAGGTTTAATAAGGCTAAAATCAAAATAATAAGTATTCCAGGCTTGTTCTGGTGTGGTAAGTTAGCCTTATTTGTGCCTTATTAAGGAGACAGTTTTTGCATGGCTTGGTCATTTAATGCGTGAAGCTTAGCAAGAGATATTAAGGGATTTGCTTCCAGAAGGAATGAGTGCATGATAAATAAAAGGGAAATTCTGACTGCACCAAGCGTAATGCAGCAACTGTCCTTATTAAGGAACCAGCAAGGGTCAGCTACCAAAGCACTAAAAAACATTTCCAGCCTTATTAAGCCTTATTGGTTTTTCCAGCTATCAAAGGCACAAATATGAATAATTTCCGGCCTTCTTAGAACAGTTTGGTCAATATCAAGTTACTCTCAAGTTTTGAACTTTATCACTTGGGTCCTGGAGGCTGGAACAAGGACTCCTTCTTCTGGAGCTCAGATTTCGAGAGCTGCCGTTCCTTCAGTCCCTCTACAGATTGAAGCTGCCTGGCTCTATCCAACAAGCAACAAGGAGCTGTGGTTTGGGTCAAGGGTGATGCATGGAAAATAGACACTAAACACTAAAACACACACAATCTTTTCTTGTTTTTTCTTGTTCCTTTAGCAGAATCCTGTGAGCTTCAAGTGATAGCGGGAGGATTCTGGAATCTGAGGAATAACTCTTTTTGAGGGCCATCATTGTGTCAGAGAGTTTGCTGAACATATCGTTTTGAAGAATTTGGTTTGAAGTTGTGGGCTACCCTCCAGGGAACGATCACATATCCCACCAAACGGGAAGTTCGGAAAAATCATCATTTTCAAAAGTGCCTTAGTGGTATGGGATATGTGTTAGTTCCCAGAAAGGTATCAAGTTTACGCAGTGTTTGATGCACAAGCACTTCCGCACCAGCTCCATGCGACAGGGCTGTGGAACATTGAAGCTGGCGCCTCGCTGGGAGACCTTTGCTGGAGAAGCGAGACCAAATTGGTGCCTTGGAAAAATTGTTCGAAAAATGGGCCCATGGTGGGCCCCTACCAGTTATAAATCAGGTTATAATCACTATAAATAGGGACAAACCCGGTTTCAACAACCAACCCAGATTCAACAACCACTAACCACCCTATAAATAGCCTTAAAACTGTCTGGGATGTGTGCGGTCTTCCTGACCGAGGCCTTTTCTTTGGAGCGATCAGGGGTCATTTTTTGGGTGAGATCAAACAATGCAAATGTATGGTACATTTGAAAGATTTTCCTTGTAATACTGCGTGAAGTTTTGATTGGTAACAAAATGATTGACCCTTGAAGATGTTGTTTTTTTGTTTGGTGATGATATCTCATTCGCAGGATGTGACAGGGAGCTTTCCAGTGCCGCAGGTGCTTAGAAGCCACTGCTTTTTGTGTGCTGGGCGAGCAGATTTGTTCCTTGCCTTGTGAGGAGGACGGATTCGTAAGCTAAACAGTTCTGGTGATTGAGGTCCGGGAACTTCCGTTGATGACCAAAGCGTCCCTTGTTGCCGAAAGCACGTTCCATCTATTGTAAAACAATCAGTAAATAGGGTCTTTTAACTGTTAACAACCTCATGTGTCTTTCAAAATGTTCCAGACTTTTCTTTTAGCAATGTAGTGTATGCCACATTTCTGAGACACATTTTGGGAGGCTGAAACATGGTACAACAGGCTATATAGCATGTATGTTAGTTTTATATATATATATACAAAAAACATGTATAAATAAAAATAAGTAAACAAATGAATAAATAGACAAATTCCTAGATAAATAGATAAATAAATACATCACCTACAGGTGAGTTGACTCCTCCCCTCCTACATCCGACAGGAGTTGGATTTCATCTTGGATTTGGGAGAGTCGAAGCCTCGTTGGAGTCAGGTGACCTGTGGGATGAGACTCCTCAGGGGAGCTACTTGAGCAATGAACAAAAACCCTTTATTGTTTAGGGTTTACACTACCAACTTATGTGTTGGGATTATAGTATATCAAATTATACGGATTCCTATTACGAGACTGCTTCTTAGAGAGGTACTTGTGAATCTCATGATGTGAGAAACTTTTCTCCGAGTTTTTTTTCAAAAAATTCATACCCGGCCCTTTTTACAGGTGAAAGTGCGCTTGATTGTATGGGATGAAGTGGTGTTGCGTGTGGCCCGCAATGCTTTTTTTGGACAAGCATGGTTACCATCCTTGCCGTCCCTGACACAGTTGGGAGTTTCACGTTTGGAACTTCCATTGTTACGAGAAGGTGAAGTCGGTGAAGTGGGTGACCTTTCCTTGGAGGCCACCTGGAGTTATCCTGCTGGACCGATCTCCAACTTGGAGTCACAAGGATGTTTAAGTCTCAAAAATCTGGCAGTCAATGGAGTAAAAGGTCCTTGTTATTTGGAGGTTCGTGTTCTTCACCAAAGCAGCCGTGGCATTGAAGGGAATAATCGACAGATTCATTTGCCTTTAGTTGTGCCAAAGTCCAAGATTTCCAAGTCGATGCCGACACGTTTAGCTCATAAGGATCCAATAAAGGCACTGCAGGTAACAACACCTCACCCTGCGAAGCACCGCATCGCTTTGCGATTCGTGGTACCCAGCAGTTTGGTGAAACTGGGACGTCGGCTACGATTTTTGGGCTTCGATACACGGATGGTGGAGAGCCTTACAGATACAATGCTTGTGGCAGAGGCTGAGAAACGGCAAATGATTGTCTTGGAAGGTTCAAGAATTAATACACCAGGTGCATGTGCAGTACCCAGAGATGCACTTGAGATACAACTTCAACATATCTTGGATCACTTGGGAATTCTGGTGGATCCATCTTTGATGGCTTCACGTTGTGCTGAATGCAATGCAGACAAGTTCCGTTTGGCCAGTGCTGAAGAAGTGTCCAGTGAACTTCATGCCAGTACAGTCGAGCGCTACTCTGATGCTCTAACGGCACGAACGGGCACGGGGAGATTTCGCCAGAAGTTGTGCTGAGGTTCTTAAAAGTCACATTCTTTCCAGGGGATGAATTTTTGGAGATGGAATCATGCTGTACTCATATGATTGTACGCAGGTATTTTTTAAGTTCAGTGGGAAAAAAAAGGTCAAGGTTTGGTGGGTCATACGACTTCCATTGAAGAAATTTGTCTTTCACTCTGCTTCTTGCAAGCTCCAATGTCAAAAGTGCTTCTTGGAAAACATCCTGCAGTTTTCGTGAACGTTTTCAAGACCCTAAAGAGCGACGAAAGGAGTTATGTCGTTTGATGAGGTGTGCAAAATCTTGTGTCAAATCTTTCGTGAAACTCTCTGTTCAAACGAGGAGTTCTGGCGCTGTTGCAGCTGCCGTAAACTCTACTGGGAGGGTGGTGCATGGTCTCGTTCCATGCGTGCAGCTGGTTCAGCCTGGACAAGCAACGAAAACAAGTGCACTGCAGGGAGAGTCATCGTTGTTACAAGGATGAACTTAAGGTTTGGGTCAGGCCTTGTTGTTCTTGTTGTTCTTGTTGTTGTTGTTGTTGTTGTTGCTGTTGCTGTTGTTGTTGTTGTTGTTGTTCTTGTTCTTGTTCTTGTTGTTGTTGTTGTTGTTGTTGTTCTTCTTCTTCTTCTTCTTGTTGGAGACATGAATCCTTACTTTTTTTACATGATGAAATTGACAGGTCCTGCCAGCCTTCTTGAAGGCCATTCGGTGCAAAACACGAAGTCCGACGACTGTTGCAATGAAAATTCAATCATATCCATACAATGCACATAAATTTGAATTGTGATTTCCGTATGATTCTAGTCCTTTTTGACTGACAATCTTGAATTGAAGAGGTTTTTTTGATAGTTGGACTTATGAAGGCTGATAGTTGGCTGGATGTATGGTTTAACAACTAACCTGCCAGGTGTCAGTAAAGCCTATGGCATTGGCGGAGCCAGAGGAGTTACAGGTGCGAAGTTGACATTTTCTTGATTCAAAGTTGACTATATGGATATATGACACGTCTATAAATATGCAGATTGATTATACATATGAATTCGATGATATTTCATTATATCAAATATAAGTTGAGATACATATATATATATATATAATATATACATCAAATTTAGTTATGTGTCCCCGCTTTTGTTAAAGGGTTGCAGGGGCAGATTTTTTTTGTTCATGGTAAATAAGCAGTTGGTTTGTACAGGATAGGATGTGATATGATATGATATGATATGATATGATATCAGTTAAAGCATGTGAGACCTGCAGGTTTCTTTGATTCTGACATTTGTCAAAAAACCTGTTCCTGTTTAAAGCAGCTTGTGAAAAAATGTACCCAATTTATGTCCATTTACTATAAATATGATATATACATACATACTGTACATATTTCAGGATTCCAACAAACCACCTTTTTTTTTTGAGACCTTATCATGAACAACTTCTGTGTTATAGCCTCAGGCTATGTTTACTCCGGTGACTACTGATGTTCTTTCAGCGTCGGAGCCAGAAACTTGGTCCAGGGGGTTTTTTGCCGAAGGGAAAACGGCCGGCCGCTGAAATCATGGTTGTCACCGAGGGCACCTCCATTGGCACCCATGTCATCACACTTCGTGACAGACTCTGAGGACCTTTGAGAGAGATGAAGCCAGCCACTGTGGCTTCAAACTTTTTTTTTTGGAAGATGATACGAAAAGTCCTTGAAATCTTTGAGGGTTTATATACTCCCTGAAAATTGATGGTTGGAAGATGATTTTGTCCTTTTTGGGTTTCGGCCCATTTTCCAAGGAGAGATGCTAGTTTTTCTGGGAGGGTATCAACTGTCGTCCCGAGGATTTCGTGTTACCTCAAAAAAACACGGCAGGAGTTAGCTGTACTTCCGGATACAACGGGTGAGATGTTTGAATCTCAGGTCTTTGGGAAAATCTCCTTGTTTCAGCTGGAAAGCATCGTTTTAGGCCTCGATCTGAACTGGAAAACACGAATGTGAATCTGGAAGTTACTTCTCCGTTCCGACCTTGGAGAAGCCATCGTCCAGATTATACCACTTCTATTTTTGCAAGCATGGCCTAAATATATAGGGCAGATTACGTCGTGCAGATTTGGACATTGAAAATTGCTCATGGCAAAGACAAAGTGTCTCACCCACCATTTTCTTCCAAACAAGTTGAGGATTGAGGTTGGTGAACTTCCACATCCGTGCAGATCCTAAGAGGTTAAACGGTTTTTCACGTCTGCTGTTGATGTGAACATCTGGGGGCCTTGGATGGCCTTAAGGCTGGAGTTTCAAGAGCCTCAAGGCTTACCGGGCCAAGTGGAGAGGTGGGGAATAGATGCAAATCCTCTCAATGGCTGCTTACCGGGGAGGATAAACTGCCGTGGGTCCCGAGGATGGAAGATACAGAAGTTGAACATGCAGAAGTTGAACATGCGTTGACGCAACTCGGAATGTTTTGGAAGTGTGAAGGGAAATGACTTTTGTGTATGAATGAATAGTTTGGCTTGTGTCAGGTCTTTGCGAAGAAATTTTAAGCGCACTCTAATTTGTTGCGCCGTTTACTCTGAGTAAACCAAACTCCAAAAGTGTTCGAGCCTGATTTGGAGCCTAGTTTTTTTTGGATGACCAAACTCCAGCTGCAACTGGAAGTTGTTTCAGCTTCTAGTGGATACAATTCGGGGATAATGTGAAATTATACTGTATAATATCTGTAACAATGTCTTTGTTTGATGCTCCCTTTGGGGAATTCGCATCATTCGTTTCACCCAGGATTTTAAGCTGCAAAACTCATGGATTCCATGGATCTCCGACGTCCAATCTTTCCGACAAAAAAGTCCAGGCATGAAACTCCTGGAGGCCCAAGTGGTAACGAGAGTTCTCCACAAAGGCCAGGTGTTTTTTTGTTGGAGACAAACTGTCGGCTCAAAGGCATTTTTTCTGGTCATTTTCCAAAGGATCTCAGTGTTAAATGTACCCCCCTCGAAAACTAACATGACAATGGAAAATCCACCATTTGAAGATGCATTTCCTATTGAACATGGCCATTTTCCAATGTCATGTTAGTTTTCAGGGTGTACCATAGTTTTTTTTTTTTGGGAACTAAAAAAAAACTCTGGGGAAAAAAAGCAAGAGTTGAGTCAGGGATGGCAGTCCGAAGTCGGCCTCACCTTCACCGGAGCTTGAAACTCGGTGATTTTGGGTACCCCAAAAAGGCAGCTGAGGAAGGGAAATCCTCTTGTTCCGGGGAAATCTAGCTTGGTGAAATGTTATAATTTAGCCAGATAAATTTCATCAAGTTTTCTTTTGAACGAGATTTTATGAAGAGATAATTTATCCCACTTTTTTGGTCATTGCAAATGCATATCCTTTGGAAAGGTTTTTCAGTCGATTGATTTGCTTTTGGCTACCAGTGTTCGAGAGTTAAAGATGACGATTGCTGCCCATCCGAAGAAAGGTTCGAAATGGCGCCGAAGCTAGATCAAGGAGCTGAACATGTCGTCGCAGACAAGGAAAGTCCAACTCGAAGGACAGCACACCATTCTGAGGCAAAATTGTGTGAAACACGTTTCACAGGAGAGTTTTGTTCAATTCCTCACTTTTTTTTTTGGGGGGATCAAACAATAGAAATCTATGGTAATTTTTTCCGGGATTTCCCTTATGAAAAACTACACTGTTTGGGTTGGTATCTAAAATGACCCCTGTTTCAGTTCGATTTTTTTTTTGAGAAAAATTCATCCGTGCCAGGAAACCGAAAGCTTCATCCAAGAAGCGCGTTGGTGGTGCTGGGAAACCTCCTCCTCCACCTAAGGCGAGAGGTTTATCCTGACAGCCTGGGCAGTGTTTTGTGCATCCTGGAACCCCAAACAACCAGTTTAAACATGGATGGTGCTTGGTGATTTCACAACCATTTCCTATGTAAAGATTTGGTTTATCATCCAATTGGAACAACCACCATTTTGGGTGTTTCCAAAAATAGGGGTACCCCCAAATCATCCATTTTAATAGGGTTTTCCATTATAAACCATCCATTTTGGGGTACCCCTATTTTTGGAAACACCTATTTGTAAATGGTTGTGCATTACTTGTTGGTACCCAGGTGCCAGAACCTCCACCCTTGGTTCCAAAGAAGGCACTCAATGAGCACGAGGAGGAGGCAATCGGCAATCAATCCGAGCAACGAAAAAAATGATGGACATGCATAGAATTCATAGGTTTTTCCCCTACTGTTAAAGGTTGAAAACAACGACAATCAGGGGAGCAGAGGCAGACCTACAAAAACACTGCAGAGGTGGTCAGTGCTATTGACCTTCTTTGCCGACAGAAGAAACCTTTGAGGCCGGTAACAATGCGGCGAACTTGCGGAAGTGTTTGCTTTTGGTGATGGAATCTTAATTTAAAGACGTGTATATTTCAAGACATTGGTCAATCTCTTAAATTTCTCTATTTTGGATATATTGATGTCGGTCCTATTGATGTACATTGTGCTAATAGTGGTTTCACAGATTGATTTTCAAAGGCTGGGGGAGAATTTCCAGGACATTGACGCAGAGTGTTTTTTGATTTCTCCCTACGTTGTCAGTCCAAGAATAATGTATGTATTAGATATTTTACATTTCTTTTATAGGGGGTCGTCGGACTAACATTGTATGATCTTTACAACAGCAGACCGATGCCACCGAAAAGCACATCTTCTAGGTGCTTGAGGCAAGCGCATTCTTTATTGCACCATTATCCAACAGACTTACTTTCATTTTCCATGCAACATGCATATACAACCATCCTAGAGATAGGCTGTAGAATGACATATCCTCAAGAAGAAGTCGAATCCAACATCTAAATATGGCGTTATTGTAGGATATTCAGTATCTAGTCCAAGATTACATACTGTTGATGGAAGAAATCCTGCACCACCTGGGATGTATAAACCTCTCCAAATAATGGGTTAAACTATCTCTCAACTGGTGCAGGATCTTCTTCCATCAACAGTATGTTTTGGATGCATATCCACTCTGAGAAACTCGCCACTCCCAAATAGGCAATCTTTGGAAGAAGCTTTGGAAGTGCGTCAAACCCTGGCAGATGCAGATGCCGATGAGGAAGGCATCCAATTAAGATGATGGACGGTGGTGGAAAAATTCAGTTCGAGATGAGGAAGTTGTTTTAATCTTTAAGATGTTTCTTCAGATCAATTGGTGATTTTTTGCCTTTTTGAGAACAGATTCAAAAAATAAAAATTGAAGGAATCAAAAGTTGGCCGCTCAAAAACAGCTCGTTTTTTTTCTGCCTCAAACCCTTGGGTCCGACATGCCACCAATGAGTTTTTGGTTGGTTTAACCCGGGTTTTGGACGAAAATTTGACGAGGCAAGCTCTCATCGTTTGGTTTGGAAGCTGATAAAGGGTGCGGTGCCTCAGGCTTTTTTGGAACAAACTTAAACATTGCCTGGAACCCTAAAGAACAAATTTTTTAAATGGATGTTTGGGTGAAAAACTAATTTTTCATGGTAATGATTTGGTTCGTCATCCAAGTGAAACATCGCCATTTATAAATGGTTATTTACAGTTCCAGGCATTCATCTTGTTTTCTAAGTGAAGGGTTTGGTGCCTAAGATCTTTCCAAAAAATGCTGAGGCCTAGATCCTTCGGGCAAGTGTTGGCTCAGGCAGGATTTGGAGATACACTCCGGTAAACTGCTAATAGCCGGCTGGAAAAGTGACCTGAATTGAAGATGTAATAGCTATTGAAAATGGTGATATTCCAGCCAGCTATGTTAGTTCACCAGAGGGTAATCTAAGAGAACCCGCAACATACCCCCTGTTTCGCTGTTTCCCTGTTTCGCATACCTCCCTGTTTCCCCCGAAATGATTTCGGAATTCCAAAACATAAACTGTTGGTGATTCCGGTCGTTTTGGTATGTTCTACGGGGGTATGTTGGAAAATTCTTAGCTATGAGGAAGATTGGAAAACATTGCAGTTGCGAATCAGTTTTTGCGTTCAACTTTTACTGTATCAATTTCCTTCCCTCCCTTGTTTTTTGGCTGGATTTTCCCGGAAAAAACCAACCAACCAACACCCAACACCAAAACCCATCTCCGTTTCACCCAAGAAATGTATCTCCAACATTTTTTGGGTTGCATCTGTGTAGGCATGGACCGGAAATGCTGGAACTTACCTTAGAAAAGCAGGTTGAAACGTCCAACGTTTCTTCACGGGGTGACTTGGTTGGCGTTTGCACCAACCAATCGAGGTCGATCACCATCACCGGCAGCCCATATGCTACCATGGCCTTCCAATGAGGTGCGATCAGTTGGGTGTGGGTGTATATGATGATTGTATGGTCTAAACACCCAGTCCCTTTTTTAAGAGGATGGTCATCAACCCTGTAGTAGGGGTTTATACAACAAAACACATAATATTGCATATACCCAACATGTAATCATTCTCATTGACTATCTTTGGTATCAAGAATTGATTTCAGAACTTTCCAGTCATAAATCACCAAACATTTCAGGTACCTAAAATGGAGGAATCCTCACCTATGTAAGCTGTATGGATACGGCTTATGTAAACGAAAATCCACCCCCAAAATAGCCGGCTATAAGGTTCAGGAAACCCTCCATTTAGGTACCAGAAAGGTTTGTTTGAATACAGCTGAGAACAGTATCAAAGGGAAAATGCTAGTACCCTTCAGATGGTACCCTAGCTGTTTTTTTCCCCCAAGGAGCCCTTTCAAAGTGGGATATACCCAAGAAATACCCACTACATAAGGTGTATATATGGGGTTGATTATTAAGGCGCCCCCATCTCAAGGGGCCCCCAGCATTTGCCCATGACACCACTCGCGGATGCAAAATTCCAGGTGTCGCACCGAGAAGTACCTGGCCTACGGAGTTGTAGTAGATCATCGGCTGCCCAAATCCGTGGATTGCTGTTGCATTTGGAACGAGCTGATCCTTGGCTAAAGAAATTTCTCAGTGAAGCAAATGGCGAGGTCCTCGTGTTTTAGGGGTGGATTTTTTTGATTTTTCCATGGGATTTTTGTTTGTTTGTTTTGGAATGTGACATATGGAAGAATCCGAGTGACTCTCTCAGTTTTCGGGAGGCATTAACAATCTTGTCCCTAACCAACCAGGATTTCTCGGGGATAGGATGATAGGATTCAGCCATTTTTTTTGGTGGCTGCCATGGCGGACTCAATACCTGAATCCCTTAGGAGCTTCGATAGATAGATGAGAGTTAGCAAGCTGTCATTGGAACTTTTTCAGTTCCATCCTTCACTGGGGAATCCCAGAAAGACATGTTTTTTTCTTTCCAAGATGCTGTGAACCCTGGTACCAACTCTCAAACAAAAACCAATGGATGAGCTCAGGTAGCTTTGGATCCAGATATTTCTGCAGCAGACCTCTTGCAGCAACAGGATATGATCATTGAGGTGGCTTTTTTTGGCAAAAAAAACGCAAAAACTCAAGAGTTTTCTGATCGTTTCTGCTGCAGTCCATTTGAAGGCTGGAAAGCCGGAGGTGAATTTGGAGGTGCGGCTGGGAGGGGAGTTTTGCTGCAAGGGGAAGGTCGTTTGACTTTGCTTACTTCTCCGTTGTGTTTTTGAGGCATCTGGACTTGGGAAATTCCCTCCACCGTTGATGGTAGCAGGAAATGTGGAGTTTTGGTCCTCAGCTTTTGTGGAACAAAAAATACCTTGCTGTACGTAGTTCAGTCTACTCTAGTTCATATGGTTTGTTTAGAAAGCCATCAAAGGTCTGGTCTTGTGCTGTGAAACTTATTTCATATTACATGACACATTGATATTCATTTACAGAAGAATAATTTCCCATATGAATTTCCAAGCGTCATAACTCAGGCCAATGCCCTTGACGTTGACTGTCAGCTTCTCAAGCTTTGAAAGTAAAATTTCGGCGTTTCAAATACCGGGCTTTGCCAGTTGAGCTTGAATGTTGAAACCAGTATTTAGGATGGAGTCTCATATCATACGCATATGTATATAATCATGATATACGCATTACACGATATATGTACCAGGTGATTCAAAGTGACCTTTTTGGGATGGTTAAGTGACCTTTTCAAGGGTTAAGTGACCTCCAACTAGGGGATAAAAAAGGTCACTTTGAATCACCTGGTATACATGATATTTATACACCGGTTAGGAGGATTCATTGTGTTGGTTTAAGCCATCAAAGATGTCACTCAGGCAATCTCCTCAGATGAAGAGGACCATGGCGAATGACGCGAATGACGCCTGTCACCAGCTTTGAGATTTCGCATTTTCTCCCCCAAAAATAACAACATCACAAGAGTAGCGTCATGAAAAACAAATTGCAATGAGTAAGTTCTACTAGGAGGTGTTCATATGCGCAAAGTTTGATGTTTTTTTGTTGATTTTATTGCCGCCAAAATTTTGAGGATTACTCATTTTTGTTGACCCCTGCAAGTCCACCGCTGCCGCCAGTGCTCCAAGAAGTCGAAAATGAAAGTGAAGGGTCAACACAGAGTTGAGTCAGCATTCAAACATAGCTCCCATGTACCAGGGAAAGTGGAAGAAGAGATCTCCATCACTTGTTTTGCTCGCATTTCCTTCGATTCCCTCCTCCAACAGAATGATTTCAAGGGTCAAGGCCTCAGTTAAAACAACACTTTTTCAAACATTTTTGCAGCAATTTCTTTCGCCAGCTGAGGTGATCGTCTTTTTGAGCCTCCTAGGTGTTGCGAGTTGTGCATCTGCTTTGGGGACCCAGAGACCCAGAGGGGACTTTTTTGTGACCAAGGATGAGACATCATGCAGTTGGTGTAGAGTGCCTTTTACCACAAGTGGTAGATTTGCGAGGTCAAAAACTGTGGAGGACCACATGACCACTTTTCCAACGTCAACTGCCTCAGCATGGCCGCTTCTATCTGTGTAGTCACCATTGCCTTCAAGTGACTGAAGTGCTAGCTATCGCTATCCTGACCTCGAAGGTGAGCATTGTATTATCACCTGATCCTATCTCTCGAGCAACGCCCTTCACCTTGACATTAACTGGCTCTATGGATGAGGCGGGGAGGGCTTTTTTGATGGATAAATTGTTGGCAAGATGATGATATTCAGTTGATAGCCGTGTGGCAAGGACCATGTGGGTGGCACGGCGGACGTTGATCTTGAGATCAAGGCATTGCGTATTGTCGACAAAGTTTGGAAGCCTAGGAGGTTTGCCCAGCATGTGACGGGGGGGATACCAGTCAATCAGTAAGATGATATGTAGAATCCAATGAAGCAACAGGAAGGACTGGCAGGAAGCAATCAGCATCTTTCTTCCCAGCAACAACTCAACAACATCAACAGAGTCAATTTTCAACCCATCTGGTTGACACGTTGCAGTAGGCTCTGCAAGTCATACCTGTTCATTGATTCGAGAATCTTTTTCACGTCCGTGTTGCTGTCGTTGGAATCCTCTTGTAGTTTAGTTTTGATGCATATTCATCACGAAAGGTAGTTGTTGGAAAAGGTTTCTTGGATTCAATTTTTTCTAATTCCCTTTTCCGAATTTCGTTGCCAAAAAAATAGTTGTTGGACCTAAGCCCCTCAGAGATCAGATTTGTCTTTTTTGAAAGAATTCAGAATTCATCCCATGAAGGCCATATTTTTGGAGCAGTTTTTTGGAAACACACACATCTAAGATCCCACCCACAGGGCCCCCTGGAAGATGGGCCCCCGGATGTTACACGAACAGTTTATGAAGGAATTCCTTTCGAATTGTGGGGGGTTTGGGACAGTTTATAGAGTACCTTCCCAGGGGCCCTGTGGGCAAAATCATTGAGTCACACCGAACCGAGACCTTGAAATCGGAATCCTCCTATACACTTTCACCTGGCTTGGTGTGGTGCCTTAGGAAAAATCTTCCTTTCGAAGGATGGATTGTCTTTGCTTATTGTTTTTTTACGGCAAAAAAAATACCATTTTTGCATTTTTTTGGGATGGAAACCTAAGGTCAAAGGTGCTCAAAGATTGGTGTCAGAGACTTAGGTGGCTTAAGAAAAAACATGTCCTGAGCGAAGTGAAAGTTACCCAACAAATCAGCTGGGAAAGTGCGGTGCTGCTGATCTCTGAGGATTGGACCAATGACTTTGCCACAGGATCCTGGAGAAGCATCATTGAAGGGTCAGGTATCAATCAAGAACACCAAGGGAGAGCCTGTGGCCTGTGTGGCTTTGGATATTCAGGCACCTCCACTGGCTGGAAGGTGGAGCACTGGAAGGTTTTGCATGAACATTGCCAATAGAAATCACAGATGGGAAAGATGGGACCCTGGTAAAAATATGTTAAAAAGGAGGATTGTACAGACAAAAAGTGACAAAACGATTACTCAGTTTTCATAGCAAATGACCTGGACCTTCCAAGGGTTGCCCTTAAATGGTTCACTTAGGCACGCCTTGGAAGGTGCTGGGATGTGCATGTATTTGTGACTCACGAAACGTCGAACAGGTGCCGTTGTTCGAGAACGAGGCATCTGAGATAGCTGACGAGGTGGAAGGAATTGCGTCCTGCGGTTCATCCACGGATCACCTCAAAAATGCCCGAAACTGAGCGTCTCAAAGCGGTTGTTCAAACGTATGCAACAACTCTTCACTTTGATGGGATTCATTTTTGATTTTTTTTAATGGGGAAAAACGTACCCAAAATTATTGATGCGTTTTTTTTAAAACACTTTTTTTTGTTGGATTAATTCTTGGTGGGGAAGCTAATAGATTTTTGCAGATGCTAAGCTGCTAAGGTGTCGGAATCGACAAGTGGTGGTGCCCAACTCTTAGCATGAGAAGATGCCAACAGAAAAAAGTACAGACCAGAAAGCTAACATGACAACAGAAAAACTAAACCATTTGAATATGTACCCCCCCGAAAACTAACATGGAACCTGAAAATGATGGTTTCTAATAGGAATCTCCTCTTCCAGGGGTTCATTTTCAGGTTCCATGTTAGTTTTCCGGGGTGTGTCTCCTATTGAAAATGTTGATTTTCCAGCCAGCCATGTTGGTTTTCTTTGGGGGTGAGATCCTTCATGTGTAAGAAACGCTGCTTGGATGAGGTCACCACTGTCACTGGATCCTTGGATGAGGCACGTCCCGGAAGTTCCACCATAATCACCGAAAGTTACATGAGAAAATCGGGCCCCTAAAAATTGACAGGTATTGTTTGTCCCTTGGTGATGGTTTCGGGTTTCTCCAATTTTTTAAGGCTTGTTTCAAGTGATTATGGCAAACCCCGTATTGAGGTGCGAAGTGTTAGTTTCAGGAAGTGAAATTTGAGGGCGGTTGGCACCTTTTTCTTTGAATCATGAGATTCGTGACGTTCCCAACAAGTTGGAGGACCTCTCTTCTATCATGGCAAATGTTGATGTGACTCTGCGCGCACTCTTCGTGAAAGTGCCGCTGAAGTTGTGGGGGGACTCGGAGATTGGAACAACGAGCAACGAGCAGCGTGACCGTTGTCGTTCCGTTGGGAAGCTGTGGACCCATGGGAAACTGATCACCTTTGGGAGCGATGAGGCAAATTCCCATCTCCTTCTCGCCGCCGATTTCGAAGGGCGATTTGAAGTTTGGGGTTCTCAACAGTTGGTGGATGGGGTGAGTCATGGATGGGTGTCACATCTATTAGGATTTATGGGTTTTTTTGTCATGTTGTGATTGTTGGCACATGAAATATCCATGATATCCCTTGTCTTTGGAGGCTAAATATTGAGATACCAACCATATACGAACGAAACAAAAGAGGCTACAACCAGCTACTTAGGTGGTGAAAAATGGTAGCCGGAATAGATTTAGCACCAGGCATTGTCAGAAATCAGTCTCGGATGGGGAAACTTGGCAATGTTCCTTTCGGCCCTCAAGAATCCTGTCCAAGACAACTTTTGCCTTGTAGGGATGAGATGTTGGCAACAATCCTGCTTGAAATGTTATTCCCTTGAGCCATCTTGACTCGTGTTTGCTTTGTCTAGCGTTGGTCATGTAAATTTCATGTGGTGGGAAATTTCAACCATTTTCCAACCACAAGTACCACAAGTCGTTTGTCTTTTTCGGAACAAGCACTGGCCGTGTAAACTGTCGAAAGTAATACAACAAGATCAAAGTTTTCCACCCTGCGGCCCATGGCGGCTGGGTGCCTGAACCATGGCGACAGGCATGGTGGACAGATACAACCAATTTTTTTTCAAAAAGTGGGGAAAGCTACAAGATGTCAAAATTTCAGTGCTATCTTTCCATGCATGGCTATGAAGTTTTCACTTTTTTTTCTTGGGGGAAAATTGATGCTGTGTCATTCCTGCACGGATTGGCTGAGCCATGCCCGGTCTCGTTCCAGGTTCTACGTTGAAACACCTGCAGGCGCTACAAGCGATGCGTCCTTTGGAACCGCCTGGTGCTATGTTGGGTGCGGCGACTATTGGAGAACCCAAGGAGATTGGAAGTCTTTGTTTTTCCTGGGTTCTTAGAACCAATGGGTTGAAGCTTAAAAAAATGAAATCCACCATTCTAACATGCTTAGCTGCAAGCAACACCATTTGCATCCATTTACGAAAGAAGTGGTCTATTGGATTGTGAGGCTTTAAAAGGAACATTTGAGAAAAAATCCAGGAGCTCTTTGGTTCAGCAGTTGTGCCTCGGCGTTTGGGATGGATTTCCCTTATTGTTTGGGTTGGTGACCCCTGTAGGCGCTGGAAATCCTTATGATATTATGTGATATTTAATATTAACAAGGAAGCTTCATGATTTTCTTCATGAAGTTGTAGTAATGATATCACTTGTTACATTTGTAACTTGATTAAAACAGCTAGTAATATTGGAGATTGTTTTTTTTTGGCAGGTCAAGGGAAATTCTTGGGGAGGTGTAGATTTTCACACACATGCGAAATACTCTGGAAGTTTCACATAGATTCTGAACAAGTTGGTTTGGAAAAGCAAACTCCTCTAAGATATATTGTGACATTTTTAAATTTTACTTAGAATTTACAACAAAAATGGTTGTTCAAACCCAAAATCTCTGTAAACAACCACCCATTTTGGCCTTCCAGCCTCCCAGCCTCAAATCCATAAGGTCGAAGATGTCATTCGTGACGGCGACAGTTTGTATCAGCAGAGCAGTGAGGAGCTTCGAGAAGTGGTTCGCAAAGCGGAGTTTTGGATCTCTTTGTTGGAAGGTGTCTGAAGAAGTAGGAAGGGGATGTGAGATTTTTTTTGGGGGTATTTTCCGGGAAAAAAAAACGGGGGGGCAAAAGAAAAACTAAGGGAAAAAAGGGGGGATGGATGACTTTACAACAAAGAATTGGGGAGATGGCGAAGCAAAAAACAAAGAAGATATGATGAAATGGTCACCAACTAAAGGAAAGAAAAGGGAAGATAAAAATGGATGATTTAGTTCCGAACCAAAAAGATACACATGTCACATTACACATCTGCTATTATTCAGTGAACCAAAATGGTGGGGTTAGACCGAGATGCGAAGCAGCTGCTTCAGGTGAACAGAGTGACTTGCATGAAGAAATTGCCAAGCACAAGAAGAGCCTTGGTCTTTGTGAAATCAGAGGAAACAGGTGTAAGCCCTTTTTTTGGTTGTTGTTTCTGTTTCTGTTTAAAGCCGCCTTGCCGATTTGTAGCGAATCTCACAAGAAACGAGTCTTGATTGTTCAGAGGAGTGATATGTAGATAGTATGTATGGATTTTGCTCCTTTTTTTACAACCCATCATTTTTCAAGTCAACAAAAAACACACAAAACCGCTGCTTTGGTTCCATCTCTAAGGAGGCATCAGTTGACCATCCGTCAGTCTGAGGCGAAGGCCCGGGGGGGGGATGGTTTCTTAAGGGGAGAACCCAACGGGGCGGTTGCGTGTGTCGTGGAGCCAGGCCAGTGCCCTGCGGGAAGCTGAAGTGGAACGGCGGCGCTTGCTGACGGAGCTGAAATGGCTCCAGGAATCTCGAGATAAGGCGAGGTCTGTATGGGGGTTTCCGAAAATAGTGGTACCCCCAAATCATCCATTTTAATAGGGTTTTCCATTATAAACTATCTATTTTGGGGTATCCCTATTTTGGGAAACATCCGTATAGTGGGCGTGAAGAAACTTGCCAAAAAAGAATTTGCAAAAGACAAGGGGTACACAAAAAAAATTGGGAAGGTTTTGGAGAGGTAAAAGTTGTGGTAAATGAAGTATTGAGGAACAGAGACAGGCTTTTGACATTTTGACAAAATAGCTGAATATGGGTCTTAGGGTTGAAGAAAGGCGTTCCCGAAAGTACCAGAATTTATAGCATCTTTCTCCCAGGACCACCTTGCTGGTTTTCACCGCTGTTCCCTCTATCTCTCCAGGCGATCTGTGAACGTCATATGCTGCGGGAAGACAGTGTGAGGATGACCAGCCGTCGACAAGAAGATGTTCCTTGGCAGGTGATGAAAAACTGTGGGTAACTTCTCTATATAATGGTAGTGAAGAGTGAAGTAAGAACAAACTACCAACATGTATAATATATATATACAGATAATATATATATATATATATATGTATGTATATACATAAATATAAGGATATTGTAAACATTTCTCTTTAAATTTCATAAGAATCCCCTCATTAACCAACCAAGATTTCATGCTTCATGAAGGAAGCAACACCCCCCCGAGCTTCGGCCACGAAGGTCCAATCATTGGCTGCCAGGACCCAAAGATTCGTCGTTGAAGTCTTTTTGAAGAGCAAACCAAACATGTGCGGAAGTATATCCGGCGATTGAAACATGTTTGTTTTTGGTCCTGAAAAGGTGGTGGCTTTTTGGCAGGGAAATGGGACCCCTTGTTTCAGGAAATATTATAAAATTGGCCAGATGTTTGGATCTTTTCGGTTGTTTGGAACTACACATTACCAGATCCGAAGAAGCTTGTGGCAGAGCTCAGCCAAATGTGCAGCCAGGACAGAAGTCTTGGAGCATGAATTGAAACGAGAACGTGATGAAAAAGCAGAATTGGAGAAGTGACTTAGCAAGAGATCTGATAGCCTTTTCGGCAATTTCCCCAAGTAAATTGACAATGTGTTTGGATTCTCTGCATAAAAGTTGCAGGAAAAAACCGGCACAAAACAAGCCTGCAACTTTTTTTGGATCGAAAAAAAAAACAACGGCTCGGGCGTTGGTCCATGGGACCCGAGGCAATTGGTACGGACCAAAGTACGTTTTGCGGAGTCCTTGCAGAGTCAAGGAAAAGCACCCGGGGGGGTTGACGTAGCTGACGTATTCTCCCGGTTGGGGACGGGGGTGGTTTTTTCTTGTTTGGATGCTTGTGGTGTTTATGGACAGATGATATAAAATGCCATGTTTGTGGTCAGTTGTTCTGAGATGAAATTTGTGCCCTAATTTTCATTGATATCCATTTTTTGTCCAAAAAATATGATGGAAAACCAACTGACGTCATCGACCAGACACGCTGGAAGCAATCCTCGACTACTACGAGGTGCGAGGATGGGCTGTGCAAAATGTGGTATGTATTTTCATGAAGTCTATTCACAGGTTGGATGGAGTTACATAGACCATTTGAATGCATTCCTTGCGGCATGCCTAAACCTTCTTTCACGGTGGGAAAATAGGCACTGTTTTGTAAAGGGACCTAAAAATTGACCTTCATTCTCCACTGTGAACCAGTGCTTTGGCAGGACCCAATACATTCCATACATTTCCATCCCCCAATGTCTTATCCAGAGATCATGGCAAAAACTGAATTTGGTGTATGTCACCTGTAGTATACAAAGTGTTCTCCTGTATCACAGATCGGTGAGTTGCAATGTTGACAGGGTCAGCTGAAGCTATTGAGTCCCGGTTTTGAACCTCAAGATCGTGACTCGTGGGGAAACCAAAAAAATCCACAGCGGTTAAACACAGCTCGGATCTTTCCCACAAACTTCTGCTGGTTTTCTTCAACCAAGGTTGGGTGTTTGGTTGAGACCTACCAGGCAATCATGTGTTACTTGGCATTCTGAAAAATGGTTCCAGACTTTTTTTGAGAGGTACACGCCAGAAATCTAACATAGATACCAAGAATTGCCATTTTTAAAGGGAGTTGCCTCTTCCAACCCACCATCATTTTGGGTATCCATGTTAGATTTCGGGGGTCCATTGCCACTGAGGATAGTTCTGAAGTCGAAAGCCTTGCATCTGGTACCACTTCAGACCAGCAAACAGTTACAGATGAGAAACTGAAAGGCCTTGATGGGTGAGTTGTGGGTTTGCACTGAAAAGTTCTTGGTATTCTTGGAGATTCTTCATTTTGATCTGTGTTGTTTTCTCTGTTTAGAGAATTTCAAGTATTATGTGAAATGGATTATCCAAAAGTCTAGCAGCGTGGTTAGTATCCACTTGGTTGATTGGGGTTCCACCTGCCAGGAGGGCGACATTTCATGAAGTTGATGGGCAGCAAGGCCATCGTCTCAGTGTTTCTCTTTTGCACCTCTGCAGTTGACTGCGAAAATGGCAGTTCAAGGCAAGCAAACATCAACATTGGCCAAAACGAACAGGCAAACAGCGGTACGAAAACCACGAAAACACATGTATTGGTTTTATTATCTATTGAATTCATGGTGTTTCATTTGCACTTCGATTTTGCAATGTGATTTGCATAGGTCAAGAACATGCTGAAGACTGGTGGCAGCCGGAAAAAGGCCTTGCAACCTTCCAGTGAGTCGCGCGAGACGCACCAGATGCCGATGCCCGAGGTAGAGGCTGTTGTTGTTGTTGTTGTTGTTGTTGTTGTTGCTGTTGCAAAACGTAAAAAAGGGAGATGTCTGAACCTAAACAAGGCGTTTGGCCAAATACTCGGAAGCACTAGCTGTGACGCGTATATGATATGCTGTGCTATCCTATGATATTATAAATATTCAATATATATATATATATCATGATCTGGATCAATGTAGGCCAATGTAGGCATCATTTTAAGATATTTGGAATATTCAACATCATTAAGACCTATGACTAAGAATCAAGAACCAGCACCTTCCAAGGGGTTGCCAATGAAACCCTAAGACATGGTGATTTTTCACACCCCTTAGGAACCATTTGGCACCCTTTGGAAGGTCCAGGAAGATTTCATGAATCACAGGCATCCAAACGCCTTTCGGCATCGAGTTGCTCCGGAAACCGCAGGAATTGAAGTCGCCACGTGTTGGAACAGCAGAGGTTTTAGCCACACCACGATCTGGGGCTTCCCCAGGTGTCAGGAACTCAGCGAGTTTTTTTTGGAACGTTCAAAATGAAAGAAAGAGAAGTGAGCCTTAAACAACAGTTTTTTTTTCTAAAGGTTTGTTGTGTTTTTTTTAAAAATAATCTCATTTTTTTAGATCAGATTTTGTTTTGTCTTTGTGAACTTTGCTTTTCAAACGTTTTTTTTTAATGGAACGACAGAGCAATTCATGAAGATCAAGAAAAGTTCTTCAGGAGGGCAACTTCGAGTCGCCCAAACGGCAACCCCGAAGCTGCTTGGCCGGAAGTCTAACAACCCAACCTTGAAAAATGATGGCTGGAAGACGATCCTTTCCTTTTTGGGGGCCCGGCTTATTTTCAGGGGCGAAGTGTTAAACTTCCAGGGAGTAGGCCGGAATCAATCTGTCAAATTTTTTGATTGGCTTTTATATGCTTTTATTTATATGTAATGTTACCATCCGGAAAGTAGATGGCACAACTCCCCCCAAAGGTGGATTTCTAAGGGGCAATGATAAAACAATACAAGGGAGTTGCGCCATTTACTTTCCAGGTGGTATATGTTTTTTTTTTAAATGTCACAATCTGGTTGCATGAAATTTCGGTGTATCTCAATATTTTCCAAGTAGATTGATTAAATCTCTGTGTGAAAATGATTGATTAAATCTGGGTGTATGTGATGTTGCTACTTTTAGACTCAAGCATTTTGGGTCAGCATCCCATTTTGACCTTTCCATAATCCAAGGATGGGAACTTCGCCAGGAATGAGTGGCCACTGACTGCAGTTGCCGGGGAAAAAAACATGTACGCCTGGATCAAGGGGCCACCGAAGATACCAGGGACATGGTGAGTTGAGTCAGAAAATTATACCAAGGAGATCTTGAGTTGATGGGGCTGGAGGATGAAATCAAGAAATTTGTGAAAACCATTAGCCCTTCTTTCAACATATCAAAGAGTGTTGTCTTGTTGCTTTTTTCATTTGACATTTGCCATGTCGAACGGAAGGTGTGCACGACTTCAATGTAAACATGCTATGATAAAATCCCCGAATCGCCAATCTCGAATCACGATTTTTTTCACGTGACTTTGTGGAGGTGTCTTGGAGGAAAACAAAAACCACGAAACGCCAGCAAAACGCCACGTTAAAACTTCGAGGTTGACCGTGAAAACGGTGGGTGAAAAGAGCGAGGTCGAGGATGGGAACGAGCACATGACATGTACATCCTTGGGAAAAAATTACGTCTTTTTCTACCCAAAAATGAAGTTTTGGTTCAAGATGATGACTTTCCTTTGGCAATTTTGGTGATGTTGAGGGTCCCAGCCGTTTTTTTTTCCAGGAGTGTTTTTCGGTTGTGAGGTCACCATTTTACAACTTTCGCTGCAGGAGACTTCGAAATCACCTATACAGGTCGAAGGAAAAGTAGTTTGATCCTTGGAAGGTCATGGGACTGATTTTCTTATGAAAAAAGAAACTAGGTGGTGGTTTCAAATATGTTTTACTTTCACCCTTATTTGGGGAAGATTCCCATTTTGACTAATATTTTTCAAAGGGGTTGAAACCACCAACTAGGAAAGACCGCTGAGATTTTAGGTTTGCTAAGATGTATTTTTAAGGTCGACTTTCGGTCAATTGTCAGGAAAGTTAAACTTCTTGATTGCATTTTTTGTTGTTCCGAATTTGTCTTGAAGAAGTACCCTCTAGGGAACTAACATATCCCATCAAAAATCATGTTTGAAGATGATTTTCCTTTTCCCAAGGTGGGATATGTTAATTCCCTGGAGGGTAAACCTCTACAAGTAGCATCTTGACCAAGATGCTTGTCAACTGATACCAAGGTGATTGATGATGCCAAGAATCAGCAGGCTGTTTAATGGGTTGGTGCTTGAGCAACAGAAACACCCAAGAAATTGAGCCTGCAAGAAGCTGAACTTTATGTGATGGAAAAGTCTGTAAATGTTTCGGCAAATGAACATCAACGTTTTTTTGAGGCAACGCCTTTTCGGGGAGGACAAACACGCGATTTTTTTTTGCGATTTATATCTCTTTTGGTCAGGTGACATGCCTGAGTGTCAGCGAGAAAACGAGTTCAGAGATTGTGGTCTGAGTTGAGATGACCTAAAACATGGAAGAGTTGCTGAAATTTCACATCTTTTGTCACAATATGAGAATTCTGCAAAATATCATCGTCGTAGATGATGTCAAAGGCAGCTCCAAAATGATAACATACTTTGTTTGTTTCCGGGGGATTCCATGGGTGTTTCACTTGGTCACTCATGGGAATGCTTCGTTACCGAATGCTGTACAAACCAGCAGCTGTAGAGCTCGTAGGGATTTGAAATCGAACATCTGCAAGAAAAATGAGTTTCTTCGCTGTGGTTCGTGTGGTTTCCCTGCATGTTTGCTTTGTACAGCTTGGCTTACTTAAGAAAGGTGGTGGAAAACTAGGCTGGCAAACTATTCAAACTTAAGCTGATAGAATATCTGGGAAGCATGACATTTGCATTTCCACTTTGATGGTGAGCGTTCTGTGAGCAATTTGGGTCACTGCAAACTTAGACAAAAAGCCCTTTGGATTGTTCCATGTCACCGAAAAAAAGCAGCAGAATGTTGTGGACCTAACAGGAGTCGCCCAAAAAAGACTGGCCGTTTCGCCAATCGGTGAAAGAAAATCGCAGTAAAGTCAAAGGTTGGGAGCCTCGGTATTTTACCGAGCCGAGAATCCGAGAGCTGAGAAACGCCGAGAGCTGCGGAGCAGTGGGTTCCCCATAATCTCAGGCTGCACCGTTCGTGTTGCTGGACAAGCAAAATCCGCCGATGCAGGTGAAACGGGTGGGGTGGTTTTGCCACTTGATGTTTGAAGCCCTGGATGAGTTGCTGGGAACAGGTTTTGGTTCTCACCCGGAGCTTCGAATTTTGGCACTTCAAGGCAAGTTGGAGGCCAATTTTTTTTCAAGAAAAAAGGTGTTGGTAGGTTGGGAATAGTTTAGAAGTTGTTAGTTGGACTACTTGAAGATTAGCTAAGACAGTTGCACTGTGATCTTTTGAAACGAGTGAAACTAGAAAGTGAAACAACGACAGAAATGAGTGCCACCATGGAGAGCGGATTTTTTCACCCATTTGGCTGGCTTAAAATTGGAACCAGAATCCATTCTTAAGCAGCTCGCAAACTGGGAAAGTCTTCAGGAAATGTATCTGCAAATTTGTGAATTGAACATGGATTTTTTATATCAGATTTTTTTTAATATAGGCGTTCATGATGTCAAAAACGAAACGTCGTGGAAATTGTATACGAATCTGTGAATTTTTGGTACCATCCCTCAATCTAACAGCCAACGCCCCTGAAACTCAATGGTTGGTTTGAAGATAGATTTTCTTATTGGGGCCTTTTAAGGCCTATTTTCAGGGGCAAAAATGGCCCTATAACTATAACAACGACCACTCAGGGAGTGTAAATCACCCTATATAGCTGTTCGTTTCAGGGAGTGTAGACTTTACAGATGGCCTTCGCCTCGCAATAACTGTCAGGATGCCCACGGCTCACTCTCTTCTGCCTTCGGGGCCATGGATCTCGAATCACGAGGGTTGGGATTCTTGTTGTTATGTTTGCAAATGGGATAAAATCTTCTGACATGTGGATGATATATATTATACATATATTATAATATGTATATATATATTTATGTACATATATATATATACTGTATATATGTATTTGAATTTTTGCTGGAAATTCTCCACTGTTCGTTTGAAGATGTGCACCATTTGTTGTCTGGATTGTGAACCTAACTCTGTTGCTGGCAATCAGATTGTATCTGACCATTTTGACTCCATGTTCTTGCATGTTTATTGGAAACTGATAGACCCTTTCGATGCAATAACAACAAAACACTGAAGTAGTGAATGGATGTTTCAAATCTCTCTTCGGTCAACACTTCCAGCTGCAGGTATGTTTCCTTCGGGGACTTTCACTCGCATCTTGCAGGGGACTTAAAGCTCTTGAATGACTGTATGATTTGCCAAACTTGGCCGTTACAAAAAACCATTGTGACCAACAGACACACCTCCAGCAGCCATGGCGCCTTTTGGGAAGAAACACGAGAATCCACAGAACAAAGTCCAAGAGGCTAGGAATTTTTCTACATGACTTGAATGTGGCAGCATTTTATTTAAATAAAAGCACATTGATCTGACAACACAAAGGTGGAGGCTTACTTAAAACATCTTGAAACAAAACAGTGAACAGGAGAGATGCAAGATTTCGACTTGTTGGAAGTAGGATCCAAGGTGTTAAGGTTATGAAGTCCAGCAAAATGGGGTATTTGGAAGCACTTCGGGAAAAGTTGCCATAAGACAATTGCAACCCTTTGCAGCTCTGGTGCCCGCAATGGCCACGAACGGAGTGAATGGGGTAAAAAACCCTGGATCTGTGCTGGATCACAGTGGCTATCTCTTCAATGACTACAGCAAGAGTTGGGGGACTTAGCTCCACAGATCTCCCAATCAAAATCTGTTTTTGTGCCAACATTTGCTTTTGAATCTGTACGTAGATTCTCCCCAAAAGAGATTGTTTTTTTTAAAGGCATGGGATTTTTTTTCCATTTTCAAAAGGCATTGGACTGAGGTAAAGAGCACATGGTGCTAAGGGCTGGTGTATTACGAATTCGAAGTGCTCCAAAAGGCTCGGACCTTGCAGTTTTATACATCTTCGCTGTGGGAACTGAAGTCGCCTTACTTGCAAATTGCAAGCTGAAGATGCTCGGTCCTTGATTAATTTTTGTATCCAGGTCATGGCGTTTTAAGGTCATTGGACAGTCCGTGCAAAATACGTTGGTTTCTGATTTTTTGTGTTTTTTTGACCCTTACCTTATTCATTTGGGGAAGATTTTGTAAGTCACTGATACTAGATATTTCAGATGGGTTGAAAATGATTGAAGCACAATCGAACAGATTATGGAACAGATGATCCTAGAAGAATCTTTTTTGTTTTTTCCATGAAAAAGTCTTTCATATCCCACAACAGCGATCAGCTCATCTGTCTCTTAAGGATCACATGTCGGGTGCCACATGCGCAAGAGCATCTCGGATCTCGGATACATCCATGAAATTCCCTGGGGATCCGCATGTGATGAACTCGCGATACCATCCGGTCGCAGATGTTTTTATGGTTTTTTCGATTTGTAATTTGTACAATCTGAAGGCTTTGGGGGAGTTTTCAGATTTTGAATCATGGCGTTTTTTTGTGAAAAACCGGGATTGTTCTTTTCGCATTTTGAGTCATTTTTTCAAAGTCTCAAGAGGAAGTGAATCCTTTTCATTGTGGAGAAATCCAGGTAGGTGAAGTAGGTATAAATCTAGCTGCTTCTACATCACCTTTCTTGAACTCATGATTCCATTGCAGGAATGTGAAATATGTTTGGATGGGGACCCCTTGCCACAGTTGGAGTAGGGCACGTCGTTGGGATGGCAGGGGTCCTGGTCCCCTTAGGGCCTTAGGGATGATCATCAATTTCTAATGGGATATCCTGACTCCTATTGTTTTCAACCTACAATTGGTCTTTCTAGAGAACCATCTATCTATATCTATATCTATATATAGATACATATATATATATATAGTATATAGATATAGATGAAATACAAACATACAGCATACCATCAACGATACCAGCACAACGAACGGTCGTGTGGACGTCTTGATGTCAAGGTACCTCTTTACTGCAGCCTCGGAGTCGGACGCCGAAGTGTGGCACGATCGCCTTCAGGTGTGCCAACGTTCACCCGTTTTCTTTTCACTGTGGCAAGATGACACTTTGTTGTATATATATATATATTTACACATGAGATGTATATAGACTTAAACAATATTTCTTCACACGTGTATAAATATGCACATGTTATTGTGATGATCATAGCCATCCATCACAATCATAATTGTCATTCTATCCTTTTCTGTTATCATTCCTATTGGCATGACTATCAATCTAGAATTCATGGCTACCATCTCACTCCAACTTCTGTCGAGGCCTCCATCAAGTCCGCAGAGAAAAAGACGCAGGGCTTGCTGGAACATATCTACAACGGCTCGACAATGCACAAGTACAACTATAGCCCATCTCGCCAGCATTTGGATCATTTTTTTTCTTCCAAATTTAATTTCTCACCTATTTTTTTTCCTTCCTAAAAAAGTTGCCAGTTTTCCTTTTTTTTTTGTGTGTTTTGCTTACCTTTTATCTAAATCTAGCTTCACCACCGGGTCTTCTTTAACGGCTGGGAAAGGCAACTCCAAACGCTCCCGACGCTTCTTTTGGGTGCAGAAGGATGAGCTCTGCTGGGGCCGCGCCAAAAGCGATGCGGAAGTGCAAAATGTAAATCTCAAAGAATGTCTTGGAATTGTCTATGGCACCTCGGCCTTGGGTCAATGGATTTTTTCTGTTGAAAATAGATGGGAAGGGGGTTACTATAAGACTATAAGTCCCCTAAAAGGCAAGATATAAGTGGTATATAAAGGGTATGTACTGCAAATTGGGTGATTGTATGGGACCACCTTGGAAAAGAACCTCAACAAATCCGTTGACTTGGTGAATCTTTTGAAGAGTGGGACTTCACTCCGGTTCACTTGAAAAAACAATGGTATGGGTGTATACATTGAGGGTTTAATTAGTGAAAATGTAAATGTAACTTGACACTGCTTGGCAATTTTTGAGTGTTTTGAATGTTTTCCTTTGAAGTTCCCAAGCCTCAAGTTTTTGATATGAGAGTGGAGAGGAACCTGAAATTTTGAATCACAGGCCCAATGACCACAACGTTTCAACGTTGTGATAGTCGAGAAGATCCTGACTGGGCTTGTTTCAGTCTGTTATTCACTGGACGGACATTAGATCTGGCTGTGGCTGGCGATTTGCAAATTCATGCCTGGCTTTTGGGACTGCAACATCTCATCTCTCAACATGGTGTAGGCTCCATGCCCATCATGTCTGAAGGCGAATTCTATCGCCGAAAGGTTCAGTACAAGCTGATGTCTGTGGCGCATCAAAATGGTTTCATTTTGAGTCGTTTTCTGATCATGAAAGTCAAAGAAGCTGCAAGTGGTGGCGGCAAGCCATCTGCTGGACTTAAAGGTGGTGGTTTAGGATCTGGTGCCCTGGTGAGTGGTGGACCTTTAGCAAAGCCTATGCAAGTCTTCTCTCCAAAAAAGGAGAAAAAAGACAAGAAGAAGGACAAGGAGATCGCGATTAGACCATGTTTCCGTTTGGAAGTTCTCAAAACACAGGGTATTAGTTGTGAATGCAGAATTTATTGAGGAACCTGATGTTATTTTCATGGTAACGATTACCTTTTTCAGCCATTTTCCTGTAGCCATTTTGCAGGAAGTCATCGATGCTGAGACTGCTTTGAAACTCGATGGCTTGAAGACCAAAGTCCTTGAGCTACATGCTTTGTTGCGACGTAAAAGTGCCGAAGCTGATGGTCAAGAGGAATTATTGAAGCGAGCGAAGGAGGGCAGTTTTGCAACAAAGAGTGCTTCTGAAGAATTAAGTTCCGAGCTCCAAAAGATCACATTGGATGTGCTATCCAAGAGATGCAAAGCTCTAGAGGTGCGTGAGCTATCGAACCGAACCCGCTCCCAAAAAAATGGACGACCCCCCCAAAAACAAATATGGATGGGAAACCCCCCAAAACAAGAAACGGCGCATGAGTTGTATATTTGTTTTTTTCTCCAATTTTTGAAAAATGGGGCACTGCAAATGTCTCATCAAGATGACATGATGATTTTTTTTCCCCTAAAGTGCCGCACTGGATCCTTTGGAAAGCAAGGCACAAGCTCAACAACTCACTGAAAGCAATGAGCAAATGGCACCCCAAGCGAAAGATGCTGGGAAGTCTGAAAGGTTCCTAGATTTGATCAAACGGAGGTATTTTTTGTTGTGGGACCCGGAAAGGGAGAGGTTGGCGTTGTTTTTTTTTTCAAATTCCATATGGATTTCATAGACCTTTTTTGGATATCAATATTAATCTATCTGAGTTTTTGATAGGGAATAATGGAGGATCAATGATTCTGTGGATCGTGAAGCCTCGGTACATGACGGCAGCCGGACGGTTTCAGTAGCACCATAATCAGTTGAAAACTCAGTCAACTCCAGGTTTTTCTGAATGAGACTGTTGATGGTTCAGAATTCTGGCTAACCAGGTGGGGTTGGTAGATTATCCCATTATTTACAAGGCTTTATACAACCCAGGTGGGTTGTTGTGGATTTCTCCCATCAACAGGATCATAGGTGATCTCCCCCACTGACGAAAGGCGTGCTATGTCAACCTTCCTCGTTTGTAGGTCCTTAAAGAAGCTCCAGGCCAAGCTGGAAGAATATGACTCACGCAAGCGAGCACTGGAACAGGCAGACAAGACTGGTTCTTGTTGTTGTTGTTGTTGTTGTTGTTGTTGTGGTTGTGGTTGTTGTTGTTGTTGTTGTGTTGTGTTGCTGTTGTGTGCTGTGTGTGTGTGTGTGTGTGTGTGTGTGTGTGTGTGTGTGTGTGTGTGTGTGTGTGTGTGTGTGTGTGTGTGTGTGTGTGTGTGTGTGTGNTTGTTGTTGTTGTTGTTGTTGTTGTTGTTGTTGTTGTTGTTGTTGTTGTTGTTGTTGTTGTTGTTGTTGTTGTTGTTGTTGTTGTTGTTGTTGTTGTTGTTGTTGTTGTTGTTGTTGTTGTTGTTGTTGTTGTTGTTGTTGTTGTTGTTGTTGTTGTTGTTGTTGTTGTTGTTGTTGTTGTTGTTGTTGTTGTTGTTGTTGTTGTTGTTGTTGTTGTTGTTGTTGTTGTTGTTGTTGTTGTTGTTGGGAACGTCGGAAGTCAAAGATTCCAGATCCTGATGTTGAGCAAGCTGCAGTATCCAGATCATACTAACATGATCATTATTGGGTTGCTCCTCCCAGTAATATTCAGTAGTTTTCAGGGAAAGGTATCACCCAGAAAACAAGTGAGTCACTATTACTTGGAAGGGGGACAACCCAACCTATACAATTTTTTTTGAAAAAATATCCTCCTGAAAACTAACCCTTAACCCCTGAAAAATGATGGTTGGAAGATGTAGATCCCTATTGAACTAGTCCCTTTTTCGGGGATATCTTAGCATTTCCGGCACCATGATGCCATCGGCAGGAGCTGGGCATTGCCAGTGCCACTGCTGCCAAGGAGAGTGGTGCATTGACCGCTTCATCTGCCGCAAAGGAAGTAGCACAAAGTCGTGGCCAGGCAGGGGAAATGTGGTGCCAAGGGGTGAGACTATCCAGATGATGGGGCTAAGGGAGGGAAGAACCAGAGTTATACCTTGGTCACTGTTAAATCTGTCAAATCTGGAGACTGACTTTAGAACCATTTTTTTTGCCTTTAGAACTCTAGAGTGTGCAAGATTGTGCAAGGGTGTGAGTATCCAAATTGTGGTCAAGAACCGCGTGTTTCCATCCGCCTTTTCTGCTGATTTAGTCCAGCAGCTCATGGCTGTTGCTGGACTCAAAAACCTGCCCTCAATCAAGGAGCTTCAGCGTCGCGTGCGAGAGTTAGAAGAGCAGCTAAAGAATCCACAGCAAGGACAAGCACACAAGGCCGGTTTGTCCGCTGCGATAGTGGGACTATCGCCTCCATCATCATCATCATCATCATCATCATCATCATCATCACCAACATCAGTTCTCATCAGTTACAGTATTTGTATTTTGGGTACAGGGCAGTCACAGGATACATCACCGGGCCGTCGTCAGGCCGCAGTGGAGAATAAGCAACACGACGAAGCCATCGCAGGGATCTCGGATTCGGGATTTCCGCGGAAGAGAAAGGAGTTTTAAGTTTTTGGTCTGAATTTTGCTGGGAACAGAATCATGTGTTGGTAAGATATAGGTGTTTCCGAAAATAGTGGTACCCCAAATCATCCATATTAATAGGGTTTTCCATTATAAACCATCCATTTTGGGGTATCCCTATTTTTGGAAACACCCATATATCATCCAGATTTTCCCATGATTTTCATAGATTTCAACACGCTAAGGCCAAGGCAGAACAAGAAAAACTTCACCTGAAGCAGCGGCTGGAGGTGATGATTTGCAACATGATTCGGATGGAGGTTTGAGTTTGGACAAGTCACTAGCCACATGGAAAACAACACCAACCGAAAAAACAACCGGACATCAGGAGAAAATTTCAGCCCATGATTTGGTGATTTTGTTTTTTGATTCTTGGAGGCACTGGAGCAGGAGCAGAAGAGCACATTGGAGACTGAAAAAAAGCTCTTGGAGCGTCTTTCAAAGAGTCAGAAGGTGCCAAAAATTGATTCCTTTCACAAACCGCAGATCTCCAAACGTCTGGTGGTTTTTTGAGTTTCAGGAGAGAGTGTTGTTGCTGGATAGCGAATATTTTGGGAATATTTTTTTATTCTCCATATGGCTAATGGGAGTGAACTTACTTTTGATACAAAAACATACCCTCTGGTAACCTAACATAGCTGCCTGGAATATCCCCATTTTCAATAGGAAATACAGCTTCAAATGGTCCATTTTCCAGCTAGCTGTGTTAGTTTACCGGAGTGTAACAGTTACAAATGGAGGTTTAGTTCGGGATTCCCTACTAAAAATGGAATAGTGGTACCCCAATATGGATTGTTTTTGATGGAAAACCCTATGAAAATGGATGATTTAGGGGTACCACCATCAAAAAACACCATCAAAAAAGCCATGAAGATTGTTTCGCTTAGCCTGGTCCAGGCCAACCAGTCGCTGGATGCCCGTGTGGCGCCGTTGAAAGTTCAAGCCAAAGACATGCGAGACCAACAGCAGCGCTTGCGGACAGAGGTCCACGTTTTTTAGGGTTGTTTAAGGTTGTTTAAGGTGCATGCAAACTTTTCCTGCTGAATGGTTGAACTACATTATATAGTATTATAAATATTATAGAATACATGGAGTCTTTATTTTTTATGCTTGAGGAAGCAAGATTCGACGAATGTACTGAAGGTGACCCTCTAATGATGTTAGAATCATTCATAGATTTGGAATACTATAGACATTTTTTTTCCAGTTGTATTTTTTGTACACTTACGTAAAAATTTGTTAGTACATCCCTCTGAGTTTGACAAATATCTTTGTCGTTGTAGGTCCACCCTCATGAACTCAGTTGGGGCCTTCTCCATGACCCCCTTTGGATGTCACCCTTTGTCAGGTGAAAGACATAGGAAGTCACTTCAATGAGGAAGTACAAAAATTGCTTGAGGCCACATCAAAGATGGGAGTATCTTGACCCAATTTGGTGGGCAAAAAAAGTTTTGGTACTTGGAAAGGGAGCAAGGCAGCGCACGGGCCATGAGAGGGGTATTCAAAAATCGACCCATAAAGAGCTCCTGGCACGGAGCCAGGTACTCAGGGGTTACACTTGGCAAGGTACTCCGGGGGGGTACATGTACCACATACTCTGGCATACGTTGGGTGTGGCCCAGGATGCCAGTGACCACCAGGATGAAAATACATTTTAGGCTTCGGGGATCCCGGAATAAAAACATGACAATAAAACCTTCAAAAACCCAAGGAATACCAGAAATTCTCGGGCTAAAAATAAGGGGTTACTAGCCACCATTGTCCCTTAAGTCAGGCCTCCTTAAACTCCTTGTTTCCGTTGGGACATGGATGTTTTTTTTTCCCTCGCATGGATTCGCTGTTTTCTCCCATGGAATCCTTTTTTCGTTTTTGTGCGTCGCAAAGGAACGTACGAAAGCCCTGGAGCTGAAGTACAAATTGGCTATGGAAGATACTTGGACAAGATTCGTTGATGATTTGGTATTGCTGCGAAAGGGAGGGTTGAAAAAATGCAATGACAACGGTAGAAAATTACATTAAGTTCGTATATTTTTGGAAGATTGTTTATTAGTTTATTGCAATTATTTGCGTTGAGGTGAAATTGAGACTTGCAAAGACCGATGTTGAACTCTTACACTTGGGCATTGATAGAAGGGGTTGAATATCTACCCATGTCCTTGCTCCAAGTGTCCTACTTATTGATTGGACCCAGATTTTTGCGCGTCCCAAAAGTTTTTGCAGGACATCTTGGGGGATGGTTTTGCTTGAGTTCCCCCCCGGTACGGCTGCCTTTTCTTTTTGACTCGATTCCTAAGGATCGAAAAAAACTTCACAATCTTGTTCTTGACCTCAAGGTGCTTTTTTGTGGATGGGATGCCGCGGGATGCCGAGGTTTTTCAGAGCGAAAAACCATCGCAAAATGGAACAGGGAGTTTTTTTTTGTCGGTCAAGTCTGTTTTATGTTTGGGCCTTTACACCACAGGACCACATTGTGTTATATTAAGACTGTTGATACTATGTTTTTATGATACTCTTATATATTATATGTTATCATTATACTTCTATACTATATGCTTATACCCTCGTACTCTACGAATGTTCTATTCTTATGCTCTGATACCCTGATGCTACTATATGATCAGACTATTATACCGTTATAAGATTGTACGATCATACAACTATGATACCAACATCCTCTTATACCACTACTGTATGCGATTATACCGTTATCTTATTGTACAACAATTCCATTACACTGTAACACTATTTTACACTTGCACGATTGTAGATTATACTGTTACGCCACTGCACCGTTCCACTATCAGTGCTATATTCTTATACTTTTGCATTATTCACCGCTCACTAGTATGCGATTTTGTAAGCACGTAATTACACTGTTTATACTACTACACCCATTATACTGTTCTCTGTTGTACTTTTGTTCTGCTGCTATACCACTAGCTATAATCATACATTTTTTCAACAACCCATAATACCCTTTTTCCAATATACCAGTGTAGACTGTAGCAGTATACGGTTGAGTTGCACTACATATGATGATCTTTTGCACTATTGTACTATTGCTCAAGTAGTACAGAAGCTGCTCTTTTGACCTTTTAATCTTTGCTTTGTTGGACTTGATGGCTGTTCTGCTTATTGACAAAATGCTGAACGAAGCTGGCAGAGACGAAGAGAGAGGCTGGTCAGCGGACATTGAAGAAAAACTTATAGTCGAATGTGGCTGCGATGCTGGCGCAATTCCTTTGGGTTTTTCTGTGGGTGATCGCATTCGCTTTTGCATCTTGCAGTGTCTGGGGAATTTCCAGAGAGGCAGCGTTGGCCACCCAGAGTTGGGCAGAGGTGAACACCCACGTGGTGGGATCCTTCCTCGCCATGCTAGCACTCGGGCCAGCTTGCCCGCAGGACCGGTTTTGGTTTTTGCACCAAATCTCTTTTCGCTACCACGCAGGGAAGCGGTTTCTAGTGATGTTACCGAGGCTCGTGTGAGGACATGGGACGCCCTGGAATCTTGAAAAGTGGCACCAAGCCTTGTAGGCGGATGTTGGCGTGCTTAATTTTTTTGCTAAGTGAGGGGACTCAATGTACAGTTTGGTTCTTCTACCATGCAACTTCGCAAGTGTGCCAGTAGACTGTTTATGGTACTATACCAACCATCCCACTACGATCAGATGCCTCAGCCTCACGTGCGCAGATCCAGCACGGCGGAGCTAGGGTGGCGCAGATCCAACACGGTGCGCAGATCCAACATGGCACAGCTAGGGTCGTGCAGCCAGGACCATGTTGGCCACCCCCCCCCCCCCAGTGTGAACAGGTAGCCAAGGGCTGTTGCACAAGAGGCCAGAATCAGGAAATTTAGAGGCATGCGGTAGCAGCCTAACGTGCCAGCACGTGAGGCGGTCTTCAGCCAATTTGCCAATTTGGGCGTGCTCCGCTGCCTAAATTTTTCTGAAGGGCGATACAGCAGCATCCGGTGAGAGCTTTGGCTTAACAAGCTTTCCTTGGCGCTTTCAGTTTACGCATCTCTTCCTTGGATTTTATTTATCTCATCTTTCAGTCTTCCGCTGAGATTTTTTTTGCCTGAGGGGACTAGAAGAGAGTTTCAACCAAAAAGCAGTTGAGGTGAAGGCAGGGATCCAAAGACAGTTTGAGCCTGCGCGTCTTCAACCAGGCCCTTCAACTAGGTTGTGATTTTGAGATGCGTGTCTCAAGACTGTGCATCAGCCCGGCAGCATGCTGAGGTCAGAGGCTGAAGAATGACTGCATTCTTGCGGCATCAGCTCTTACAACCCTGAAACAGATGAGGCGATTGGTAGCAAGTCTGTGGCTGCCTTGGACAGAGTTGTTCCTCCAGTGCGAAGCATCTCGGAAGAGTGCGTGCAGTGCACCATTTTACCAGGTTGTCCTGGTTGTAGACACGAATTTTATTGTCAGTCTTTTTCAAGAAGTTTCCAGCTTTTCTCACGTTTCTGCATGAGAGAAGCGCGGTCGGCTCTGAGTTCCGGGTGTCGGCTTTGACCCCTATTCGGTGAATCCATTCTGTCCAGCCAGGATAGAAGAATGCTCTCACCAGCGTTTGGGTGAAGACTTGAAGAGCCAGAGCGGCTTACTTTCAAGTGTTGCGCTGAAGTCAAAACATCCTGAGACTGCAAGACCCATTCTGGGACTTTAATGATTCTTGAGTATTTATGTATTGTGACAAAGCCTGAAGTTAGCGTTTCTTTTTACCGCACTTAAACGTAGATCTATAGTTTCCGTGGCGATGCGGCGATGTGCGTGAGCTTGCCGTTGAGGCAGCCAACCCCTAGCATGGCTGCGGAGTCCGTGCCAACCCGTGGCTTAAGCATACCTCCCTTTGCTTTGCTACGCTAATGTATCTATATTTGTTCTATTCCAGTCCATTAAAGTACCTTCTAATCCAGTCTTTTCTATACTTTGTTGTGCTATTCCGTTCTAGTCTTTTCTAGTCACTAGTCTTTTCGGTGTTTACTGACTTTACTTTGCTATTCTTTGCTTGGCTTTACTGTGCTATACTTGACTATGCGTTTCTTTGTTTTACAACACTATATTCTAGAGTGTTCTGTTCTAGTTCAGGTTGCATTGCATTATGTTGAGTCGTTGTGTGTTGTTTCGTGGTTTTGTGTAATCTCGTCGTATTGTGTTGTACTATGTGCATTGCAGTGTATGGTTCTCTATTCCAGGTGTCGCGCATTTTCTGCCTTTCATTGCATGGAATTTCATTTCATTGCACTTCATTTCTTTTCATTTCGTTTCAGTGCGTCGGACAATATCATTGTTCTTACATGTTCTTACATGTTTATAGACATTAACAAATACAAAACTACATAGTCGTTAAAATATTTTTGCATCGCTGTCCAGAATCTTGTGACATGTCGTTGCACCAGGGCAACATCCGTGTCTTTGTGCGCGTGCGACCGATCAACAGCAAGGAGAAACCCCACGAACCAGAAGGCCACCATTCGTGCAACACTGTTTGTTTTCAACTGAGATGCATTGTTGTGGTGTTTTGGGATGGTCCCGATTCTCACTTTAGATTCCAGAGAAACATTGCCGCCTTGTTGAGAGTCGAGATGTCACTTGTCCTCCAAGCCGTGTTTTCTGAATTGGGGGGGAACCGTCATTGTGTCACCAGGCGAGCCGACCATCAATTTCAAAGATGACATCAACATAGGCACTGGGAGCAAATCGTTGCATTTTTTGTAGTCTTTTTACATGGTATTCTTACGGTGCCGAAACGCATGAACGCTAGTCAGCGCTACTCAGACACCTGAGTGGTCCACAAAATGATCCAAAACGCATCACTCTTCCGCAAAGAAACTACTCGTGGATTCCCATCATTTCTTCGCATCATCATCAGCAGCAGCAGCAGCAGCAGCAGCATCATCATCATCATCATCATCATCATCATCATCATCATCATCATCATCATCAAACACCTCCAATTTTTTTCGATGTTTCCCGTTTGTTTCCTCTGCAACCTTAGGAACCTGTTTTTTTTTGAATGCCAGGTGTCTACGATGGTCAACATAGCCGGCGGAAATTCTTTGAGTTCGATCAAGTGTTTCCACCGACAACATCTCAGATACAAGTCTTTGAGGAAGCAAAGCCGTTGGCTACTTCAACACTTGATGGTACCTTGACCTTGAAAGATGTTCTTGGAAAAATTGATAGTTTCTTTTTCATACAAAACTGTTTAGTTCTATTTTGAGAGATTACATGGATTTGGGAGGTGATTTTTGAATTTTGAGTTCTTGCTTGCAATATGTGATATCGACATGGCAAGGCTATAATGTTTGCATCTTCGCCTATGGCCAAACCGGCTCGGGGAAGACACATACCATGACGGGCACCAATGAAGATCCTGGTCTGAATACACGGGTATTGCGTGAGCTTTTTCGAATCCGAGACGAACGCAAGAACGAGTATGAGATTCAGATCAGCTTCTTGGTACAATTTAAGACCAAGAGATGGATGTTCTTTTTCTGGTTTCTTCTGAAACTGAATCATTTTCAGTTTTTTTTTTGGGTTCATAATTTTGAGACGCACCACTGTATACAGTATGGTATGTGTAAATACTGAATATTGAAAGTCAGATTGTTCTTGTACCTTTTGTAAAATCGAGATTTCTTTGGCAACAAAGCTGGTGCTTTCATTATCAGGCATATCCATCACGGAGATTTACAACGAGTCTATTCGTGATCTTCTCAACCCTGAGGGCAAGGAGACTAGCACTTGCGAAAGGCGAATTTCAATGCTACAGTTTTTGGGTTTAACAATCTGAACATGACTTTCAAAATAATCTTTGCTAGACCCCAGATAAATGTGCATATATATTTATATATATATATATATTTAGATATAATTGCAGCCGTTGCAGCTTCCACCTTCTTTCATCGATAACCATCTCTTTCCACAAGCACAACGGATCCTTGACTTGCCATAGCTTGGAGGAGAAGTTGGATGTGCGCATCAATCAGGATGGAACTTGTGGCGTCCCTGGCCTTACCGAAACACCGGTGAACAATGTGGATGATGTGCTGAAATGCATTGGCGACACCTGGTCTCTGCAGGGTGAAGGTACAATGGTGAATGCTTTTTTAATGATGGGCAATAGTACACCCTGGAAGATTAACATGGAACCTACAAATCACCCATTTAGAAAGGAACATGATCTTCCAAACCACTATGATTATGTTCCATGTTAATCTTCCAGGGTGTAATGACAGTGGACTGTTTGGAACTAGTACTACTTGATTTCGGGGGACCAGGGTTACGGGTTAAGTGTGCATCCACCAAGCCCAAGGATGCGAGCAAGAATCGAGCCACATCGACCACTGACATGAACGAGCAATCCAGTCGTTCTCACAGCATTGTGACGGTTCGAACCAAGTGTCTTATGGCTGATTTTTGGAGACATGTCGATAGGATCTGTGCTTTTTTCTCTGGTTGTGCCATGATCTTCTCCAAGTGAGCATCTGCAGCTTCTCCGAGATTGCATGTTAAAGGTCCCACCTTTCACTTCGTATTTCGCGATTCATGATGGGGAACAAATTTTCTGGACTTTTTTTTTTGCCAGTGTCAACTTGGGGTTTCTACTGAAGCGAAAGTCTTAGGAAAAACTCAGAAGTTGTTTTTTGGATTTTTTCCAGAAAAAAACCCTCAGGTACCCTGAAGGGAAGTGATACCTACATTGGAAAGATCCACTTGATTGATCTTGCTGGATCAGAGATGCTCGGAGATGATCAGAATCATTATTTTTATTATTATT